>CM073775.1:87391636-87636711 GCA_037158775.1 Hetaerina titia | reverse complement strand
TGGTATTAACCCCGAGATCTTCTTTTGATAAAGAAAATGGTGTACGTTCCTCAATCGCTTTGTGACTGCAGATATGCTTGGGGTTTGCATGCTTTCAATTACCCTGGGAACACATTTCCAAGACATGCAAAAGTTACTGATATGACCTCGTATTTATGACAGCACGCAATTTAATGCCACTGAAGGCCCTCAGTAAACTAAAACAATTGCGTAATATGGTTTTCTCTCTAATAAAGATAGTATTGCACACCTTATTACATTATTTAGTAATTAGCCTCTTTCCGGAAAAGTTCACCAATCATTTCTCCGCAGTTGACTTTAAATATCGAGAAATATAAAAGAACAATACGATGATGCCAAGTTTTAATATAAATTGAAATTCATTAAAGATAAATATTTCTCTAAGCATTTTACACATAGTAGCAATTATCAAATGGCCTTGGTTGGGGTTCATTATTAAGCCAAAGATTAATCCCAAAAGGAATGTCTTAAATTTTTTTAGAAATAATAATACGTTTATTTTTAATAATTAATAAATTATTTGAGAGATTAAACATTCCTATTTCTTACACAAGTTGTATTTCGATGGTTGCATTTTTGTAGGCGCTGAGGCATTTTTTAGGCCCATTCATACCAGATCGCCGCCATGTCGTTGACGAAGCGTACGACTTCATCTTTCACTGCTTTTAAAAAAAAATGGAGATATTTCTCTTGGATTTACTTTCATTATTGTGCTTAATTAACTTTTAAAGTCCAATTCTGATCAAATGTCTCCAAACAGAGACAGGTTTGTAGGAGTAACCATGTAACACTATATCATACAATATTTCATTTTATGAATCTATTAGTTAAGCAAAATATTTTAACGTTGCTCATGGTTTATCACTTTACAAAAGAAATCCCGATAACAGCTTAGTTGGAATCTTATTCCTTCATTCGAAAGAAATATTTTACTTTATGGCAAAGGATGAAATACTATGCAAAGGTATAACTTTTTTCCCTTTAATTCAAGTAATTTTACAAAATGAGTGGGAAACAGAATGAAAAGGAAATTTAGTTTGTAAATATGCATTTCAAAACTTAAATATGCTAATAAATATATATATCTTCCTGTATTAATTAGTAACGATATTAAATTTCCATGACAAGATGTACAAGTCTGATTAATGTAGTCATACGATAAAAGATAAAATAACGGGAGAAGTATGAACGAAATAGTCTGGCCTTAAAAGAGTGGTCCGGTTAACCGACCGCCTTACCACCCAAGATATAAGAGTCCTGTGGGTAAAGTGCTTGCGAAAAGGTACAGGATAGGGAGGTGGAGAATAAGGTGAAAGAGACGGTTTGAGGATGGAGAAACGTAGTGGTCAACTGCTTTCGATATTGAGGAGGAAGTTAAGGGGAAAGGGGGATATTTATCGGTATTGGAGTCTTGCCCCACTAACCCACCCACGGCCGAAACTTCCAGCATTCGCCCTTCCTTCCAGCACTCACATCCTTCCTCTTCCACCCCTTGATCTCTCGGTGAAAAACCCCGAGGGACGCTCACACATCTCCCACTCTCCCGTGCCATGCGGGAAACCTTACATTACCCAGCCATTTTTATTCCCCGCCCCCAGTACCCCTTAAATTTCCTTCCCCGCCGGCCCTCACAATCCCTTGTCCTCCGCCCACTCCAGAGTAGTCTCTCCCTTCCTCCTTTATTCAACAATCTGATTCCTTATTCTCCCCCTTTTCCTTCGGGTTCCTTTCTCTGATTCCACCCTTAATCCTCCTACTTCCCCACACTCCAGAGTCCCTCAACTTCCTCCTCCTCCTTTACTTTCCACGCGCACGACGAGCCTGTCCTCCACCCCTACCTCTGCCTCTCTCCCTCTCAGCTCCCGATCTCTTTGCATTAATCTCGGAGGGAAATGAGGGACATCGGAGGTGGAATCTTGTATTTTTTTATTCCTGTCTCCACCATCACCACACCCGTGGTTTCCTCGGGAATTTTGACATTTTCCCTCCCTTATTCGTAGCCTTCTTTCCATAGGCGAAGGAAAAAGATATGCATGTCTGATATCCCATAGCTCTCGATGTTCCCTCACGTCCCTCTTGAGAGGTGAATCCCGACCATTTATTTTTCTCCTCCTTCCACCGCATACGATTTCGTATCTCTTGAAGCTGAATATTTCTGTCTAAAGATCTTAACTTAAAGACCTCCATTGTTCAGAGTTATTTCAAGGCGTAGATTTTCATGTTTTCTTACTACGAGTATCACTTTCTTGCAAAAGTAATACAAATCTCCAGCCTCACGTTGTGGAGCATTTACGTAAAGGAATATTTTGATCATTAAATTTCACTCGTGGTTCATAATAGCTTAGTGTGGAAAAGTTGGCATCTCGAAATTTTATTTCGTGATCTTGTAAAAATATCATTTACAAAGGTATATTTCAGAATAACCTAGTGAGAGATATGAGGAATAAATGAGCCCAAGAAAATATTTCAATTCAAATAATACCTAGCAATGGAAATCTACGTACTTGGCTTTGGTTAATACTATTTATCCTTTCTCGGGCCTCCTTATTTTCTCAAGATGCTTTTACAAAACATTAATAAACATTTTACGTCTTGATATATTATAAATTTGATAACTTATTCTTTACCAGTGAGACTGGCAAGGAGAGTGAGTTATAGAGAATATTATTATTTCCATTTAAAATCCAACATTTCATAAAATTGATTCATTCGTTGATCTATCTGTCGGTTTGCTGAATTTAAACTCCTGTGTAACTTGTTCCTGTGATTTCTCTTCCATGTTATATTCCTTCCCTCATTATTTTTCCTAGCGATTTGACATTGGATGTTCTTCTCTGACCTTTTTTGTTATTTTCCTCCTATTATGCTCTACTAAAAATCAACTACGAGCATATCTCCAATTAGGCACAACTCGTTTAATAAATATTTAATTTAAATGCTTTTTTTTCTTTCCCCTGTGTACTTTAAAATCATTTTCTAATTATTTTGATTAATCATCAGCATTCACCTGAAAATCTATGAGTCGAAAATTTTCCTATTAAGAAGGTGCCTCTTAATTACAGCCTAACTCTAATTATAGTGAATTACAAGTTTTAATCAAATAATTACTCAAAATATCTGTAAAAATGCTCAATGGTTATTGAATAAGTGAATGCAAGTAGGAAAATGAAAATGCTTTTTATACACAAATAATATACGGAAGTTGACCGAGAGATCTTTCTGAAGGCCTTGAATGGAGTAATATTAACACTCTTGGAAATAATTAAAACGAAGATATGGTTGGGAATTTCAATTTATACAGAAAAGTTGCTCTAATTACCCTAAGAATGTATCCAAGATATCATTGATGATCTCGCTAAAAATGTTTATATACTAGGTGTAGAGCAATGAGAATTAAAGTATCAAGGATCAATCATTTACTGAAGAATTCGTCTGAACCGATTAAATAATTGACATCAAATCTTTTTCATCCAACTTATGTGCCGCTTATTTTCCACGTCTCCTTCTCGCATTAATAATTCCACCAAATCTCCCTAGTACTTTTTTCCACAATCTACGTAATTTCTCCCATTCGTCATTATTATTTACTCGATTTTACTCTTTCACGGGGTTCGTTTGCGATGTCTTTTTCATCTCGACAACTCGTTACTTCCGCTAACTTACTTCGCCTGCCGCTCCGCCCAAGAACTTCAATCTGCTCCTTCTTTCCACCCCCCTCATCCTGCATTCCATCATTTCTGCCCCTCCCTCTTTTCCCACCTGTTTTCGGTCCATCCCGAGAACGTGGTAGCTACGTCCTCTTCTCTCCTGTCCCGTCCTCTCCCTCACTCCAAACCTGTTCTCCATTCCTGTCTCGTCCACTCCCATCCCACTTCTCCAAACCTCACCCCCACCTTATCTCACCGCGGAGCACAGACTGTTTCGTTTTCGCCTCCGTTATTCCATTCCCCATTCCTTCTCACTTTTATTCCATCATGTCGCGTTACCCTCCCGAAGTGGCGCCGTGCGCCATCTCTTCCGGTACACTTATGCACATGTGGAGACTCCTCACGCTCACCGGAGCACATGGGGACTGTCTCCTACTCCGCCTTCTCTCCGTCCTCCCCGTCGTCGACTCTCTCAAGCCCCTCACCATTATCTCCACCTATTTCTCTCCGTCCCACTTCCACTCACATTTCGAATCTCGTGCTTTCCAATCCTTTTTCCTCCCCGGACATCCCATCTCCTCCCATCCTGTCCTCCATCCTTCCCACTTTTACTTTCCGCATTCCCTCCCTCATTCTCCGTCCTTTCCCCCTTCCCATCGTTCGTTGTAGTCATTTCCTTCCTTCCTCCCTGAGCAATGTCTCTCTCTTTCTCTCTTCTCTTCCTCTCGTGCCCCTTACGCCCTCCTATACTTCGTCCGACCCACACAGGCTTCCCTGACTCATGAATATTCCATCACCCAATTTGAATCCTTAATCCGGGTCGTTTCCCAACCCACATACTCATGCTTCCCAAGCCTCTCCTCCTCCTGTCTCGTCTCCCTTTCTCTCTCTCTATACATCTCTCCCTCCCTTCCCATCCATTCCCCCTCTCTCTCGCTTTCTACGTTATTTCGCTACTATACTCCCCTCATCCCCTCTTTCTGCTTCATCCTTAGGCTCATCTTCTTCTATCTCTCTCTTCATGTAATATCTCATTCCGTGTATTGCGGTTATTTTGCTAGTCAACCCTTTTTTGCATGGCATATATCACGTTAAATAAAAAACTTACATTTTACACAATTTTATCAAAGAAAAAATTGTCGTGGTCATATTACAAAGCCCACTTACTTTTCGTTTTTTTTTCTAAAGAGTTCAAGGTTTTCAGTACTCATCTCGTTGAGCCATACTTCATTGTCTCTTCTTAGGTTGATCTAATATATTTAATTTCTTATACTGCCACGTTCCCTGTACCTCCCTTGCATTTTATACGGTGGTATAACATATGTATCACGCAAACACCTTTTAATTTACCACATGCCTATACGTCCCCACTCATTGAGTCATATACAAATACTTGCAGAAGTATAAAGTTTTCGTAGCTTTTTTAAAATTAATTGGAAGATTTAAGCAAAGACTGCTTACAAAAATATCGATTGTCTTCTTCTAAAAAATGCATTTTATCAATATCATTAAGTTTTCATGAAGATATAATAAATAATCTATTAATTAGATAAATAAATTCACCTTCATATCTGCTTCTTTTGAAAGTCTGATCTTTTTGTATTTTTAGATCAAAAACCTTAAATCCTTTCAATGCATGAATTCACAGTATCATTACACACTCAATGATTTCAATGAATGATTGCCTGGTACAAAATTCTTTGTAGATGAGCATTGAAATAAAATGGCATGGTTTTTAAGGGTTTATTTTTTGGTTTCAGTAATTTTCATAAAGAAATAGAGAGAAATAGTTTGAGTAACAAGAACACTCAACGTTCGAGAATAAAAATGACAGCCGATATTGTGTTTCCTACTGGGGCTGAAATTTACTTGAAAATTAATGGGAAAATACACTTAAAATTCCGTGATGTTACTCACAAAAAATATTATTGGCTGTATTTATTTTCTCAATCCAATTTCTAAGTACTATTTAAGAGCATTTGATAATTTACTTATCTTCTTAATCCTTCTACATCGTCTGGTTTGGCTCATTTTAGAATTCATCCTTTGAATTTCTGAGAAACTTTATCCCCTGGTCGTTTTGATTTCCCTAACCCTTTTACAGGGTTCGTCCGGAAAATAAGTGTACTGATTTTTTCCCGCCGCTCCAGTCGCGCCCAGCACCGCTCGGGTTGAGATTGGAGGGGGGTATGTTGACAAGCGACGCTGAAAAAGGCAGTCGGCTCTGAGCTGTGGTGTAGTGAGGACCTCTGTTAACGCGAACCACCACGCTCGACCCACGTCACGGAACGCGATGCCGAAGTTTTTGGAGCAGCGTTATTCCATCAAATTTGAGGTAAAGCTTGGGAAATCGTCTACCGAAACTGTCGGTATGATTAACTAGACTTGCGGGTCAAGTCATGTCCAGAAACATGATCTTTCGGTGGCACATGATGTTCGTGGAGGGCAGAGAAGAGGTCGACGACGAACCACGGCCTGGACGCCCGTCAACGACACTCACCGACGAAAATGTGCGAAAAGTTCGGGATGTACTTAACTCTGATCGTCGTCTTAGTGTTCGGATGATAGCAGAGCAGTGTAATGTGCCAAAAACAATAGTGCACGAGATTATTAGGGACCAATTACAAATCAAAAACATCTGGCGGCTGCATCACGACAATGCGCCGTCTCACACCGCGCTTGTCGTGTCGGACTTCTTGGCCAAGCACGGCGTGGCAACGCTGCCGCACCCGCCCTACAGCCCGGACTTGGTACCACCGGACTTCTTTCTGTTCCCGAAGATAAAGAGGAGTTTGAAAGGAACGCGATACGGGACTTTGGACACCGTCAAAGAGGCCGTGACGACGTGTCTTCGAGAGGTTCCCGATGATGCCTTCGCGGGAGCGTTCCAGGAATGGGAACGCCGCTGGAACAAGTGTATCGACTCACAAGGGTCCTATTTTGAGGAATATTAGCTTAAGATATGTAAAAGTGCAATACATTTTTTTTCCTGAGCTCAGTACACATATTTTCCGGACGAACCCTCTATGTATCACGTTTATCTGTAACCATTTATCATTTATTCTTTTATTTTAGAATAATCCGTACGATGACATATTTAAAATACAGGTATCACCTAATTTATACCGATTAAATACATTTAAAAATAGTTTTTTTTTCATTATTTAACATAACTTGTTTCATAAATCTACTGAATAACACGTTATCCATTTCTTACAAATTTGTAAACCCTCGCATATCCTTACGCTCTCAAATAAGTCTGATTTTTAGGTTAATTTCACTCGTTTAAGTCTTTTTCAGGTATTAGAATTAAACATCTGCATTCATCCTACTGCCGAAATGGCTGATAGTTTTATACATCTGTTTCAGCAGAGCTCATGACAAATACATAAAATCCCGGAGACGAGTAGAATCACAAAAATTCTCTTTGATAGGATAATGGCTCTCTCTGGATGGCGTTCGTATGCTGCGGTAATGCATTCACGCTCACCATCTGTTGCCCTGTAAATTCCTTTCTTTTTGTATTAAGCACGGCGTAAGGAGTAATGCGATTGGTGCCTCTCCCTGCGGTTTCCCATCCATCCCCCATCCTCACCAATCACGACTCGGAATTCTCCCGAAAATCTCTCTTCCTCGATCGTTCCCATTCATTTTATTTTCATTCGAAATGGTATGTTAAGCAGGCGTGAGAAGATGTGTTAGGGATGCCATTTTGAGGACTCTTTTGAATTCGGAAGTGCGTGACTGCGGTTTTGATTCCAAGGGTCTTTCTTCACCCCCCCTCTTGTTTCCCCTCAACCCGGCGGCCTGCGTTTAATCCTATTTTTCTGGGCATTTCCACCCGTTCTCTCCATCGCTTCCTTTCCCCGTCTTTAGCGGCTCTTCCGCCCTCGCCCTCTTACTACCCTCCCCGCGCAATCTCCACTCCTCTCTCCGCCGCATCCCTCCCACCGTCCTCCGCTCTTCTCCAACACACCTTCGTCTGACCCGTCTTCCGTCGGATCCATCGCCCTGCGCTCGTTCCACGTGGAGAGAAACTGTTCATTTCACCTTTTATGCGCTCTTTGCGTAATGCGTTCATCCCAAACAGCCTGACTTGAGAACGCGCGAACTTTCACGAGTTCTGGGATCAATGGCTAAAGACGGTAAGGTCTGCCTCATTTGAATCCAATGTCCATTTTTGGCGTTTACGGAATAGGTAAACGTTTGATTTCAAGAACGGTTTCTCTCGCCGGTTTTAGCGTGTGTTAACCCTGAAGTAAATTTTTCAAAATTTTAGGATATTTTCTACTCATACAATATATTACTGAGCGACGAATGCCCTTAATAAAATAAATGTTCTCTATAAAACTATCGATTGAGCCCTCTGCTGCTCATTTAATTAATATTGGAGTACATATTTCTCATATTTTTCTCCCACTGATTTGAATTTATGGGTATATATTTATCAACGATTCAAATAAATCAACTGTTAGGAAATATATGCAGAAATATAATACTTATGTTTTACTTGATTTATATGATTACTATCGTAAAAATTTTTAAGGTTAGTTTTTCCGTAAATAGAAATGTACTGATAATTTACATATACTCTGCTCATATCCAAGGAAATCATTTTTGTGCAGAAATCCCATTATAACGCTTCCCAGCCTACAGTAGTTTCAATCTTAGTCTGTTTCATGCTTTTCATTAAGATTAATTCTATTGAATGAACTTCATTACTCTCAAATTTTCTGTAACGAAACTATTTGATATTCTCCATTCTATAGAAGATCCTCCTAAAGTATAGGCAACTTTAATATACATTAGTGTTAGCTAATTCACATACCCTACGGGATATTTTATTTCTTCGTTTGAAAATTTGACAAAAAAAAAACTATATTTTTTGTGAATACTGAACAGCTAGCTATGCAAGTTTAGACAAATTCTTCTCCACTAAAACTCTCAAATTAAAAATATACAATGTGATACAGTTTGTTCATAACACGTATTACGTTTGTAACGCAAAATTATACAATGCAAAAGAAATTCAGCAATTTTTAGTTATCCAAAACTGAAAGCTCTATACACCCAATAAGGAAAGTATTTTCTTATTTTTTATCAATTTGACTTGACGTGACTGTATAAAGATGGCATATTGAATTAAATGTTTCATTAACTCCATTTATCATACGTTTTAAAAGGAACATTTTTGCAGTTTCTTCTTGGTGTAGAAACGTGGCCTAAGTCTTCCACTAATGCAAGAACATTTTTTATCACAAAATTAAATTTTAATATAATGACTTAATTGCACCAGCTACCGAATATATTTTTTTAAATCTCTAACTCTTACCATCTGTGCAACGGAATCGTTCGGATCGATGATTCTTAAAAGAATACATAAATGTATTCAAACATAACAATGAGAAATGTTGGTCAGGCTTTAAATTACCCGAAATTCTTTACAAAGTTTTTCTTTTATTATAGGTAGTGAAGTTTTCTTGTGAAAATGAATTCAGTTACATATAATGTGCAGTATACTAATGTCTCCATCGTAAAAAAAATCCAACCATTCCAACGGACATAAGAGGACACATTTCTTCACGAGCTGAGTTACAGTGGTCCGGTTTAGTTTCTTTATATAAAATTTAGACTGAATCATTTGGAGGGGCGCGGGCATGAGTTTTTTCATTAGGGTTTAAGGGGAGAGGGGAAACGTAAGTGGACCCCCACCTCTCCGACATTATCCACCCCATAATCCTACTTTACGCTCGAGTCCACCTCCTCCGACACTTCTCGTCTCACCACGCGCTCTCATTTGCTCTCACCGATGGCGAACATTGTCTACCGCCGTCATATCCCCTTTCTCCCCTTCTTCGCCCGTCGCCCACCTCTCGTCCCTTTATTTCCCGCTTTCATCTTTTTCCTCGCGCAGCCATTTCGACCCTTCACATCGCCGCCGCGGCGCAGGCCCCCTCCACGCCACTTTGGACGACCTCACGTTCGCTGGTTATCTTTCCCTCCACGCACCTCACTTCACCTTTTCCCTGCTTACTTCGTTCCCTCTCCCCCCCCCACACACATCTCCCTCACTCCAAACACCACGTCCGTTTCCCCATTCCTCTCTCCACTCCCACTTATCTATCCACCTGCCAAACTCCATCCCTCCGCGCTCTTTCTCCTTCCCCTTTTCCTCCCCAAGCTCTCCATGCATAAGGCGGAGGCTTTTTAATTTTAACCCCGTTTGATGAGGATACTTTTTAGTGCTCCGTTTGCCTCACCTCTTTGTAAAATTGAGTGTTTCCGCAGAGAGCGGGAGGGAGATGGGGGAGTGTGATGATGAGGGAAGCGGGTTGGTGAGGGAGAAAGGCAGAGAGGCCGGGAGTCGGAATGCATAGGGGGAAGGAGTTTGAGGGTCAGAGAGGAAAGAGCGGAGGGGAAATAAAGGAACCCCTCGCCAAGGGGCCATTGTGAAAGGTGTGGGTTTCCTTTTTTAAACTTGTGGAAGATTAACTTTTATGTTGGTCTCACTGAGAAGAAACGATGAACCGCGTCATGCACTTCAAAATTACGTTAAATATATGGAATCAGGGAATTGAAATGACGTATGGTGGATGGGTTAAACATTCTGGCGGTGTGATAGTGTTATCTTTACGGACATCCGTCCCTTTTATCTGAGCAATAATATTTCACGTGCCCACTTGTGAGGGCCCGGATCAAAAGGTAACTCAGAAACTGGAAGTGACCCTAAATTTTGACAATAATCATTCCCAGGATTCGTTAGTGATGTTTCACGGCATAGCAGTTTGATGTTCGTTATTATGGACTAATGAAGGGAAAATTTGTAATACGAGTATAAGTATGAATTAGACTTTATATTAATTCTCTCCACAGTAATCCACTACAAGTCTGATTCGAACGGTAATGGCAGAATTGAGCTGGTAGTAAGGTGAACGTTGTGTGAAATTCAAACATCAAAGCATGGGTGACCAACCCTTTCCCATGATTCAAACAGTTTCTCAGGAAAAACTGGTAGCCTAAAAGTTACAAGGATGGGAAGATGCTAGGACTATCTACAGCCAATGGGAGTTGAACGTGGACTTTTATTCGGTAGCCCAATGCTCCATCTACCAGCTTGCCTCACCTATATCCAAATATTTTCATCGTTAATATGTCATTAAATCACGGAATGAATTACTTTTAAACGAAAGTACGGATGATAATGGAAGTTGTAGATTGACCTGTGGCTAGAAAAACTATAATTTACTTTATGCCCTTAATGCCATGTCATTCATCTTCGTTTCAAAATAATGGATAATTTGGAATTTAATTATTAAGGAAGTAAATTTTTGGAAAGTTTTTTTTTTTAATTTTAAAACTGGCCATATTTTTTAAAAACATCACTTTCGAAAAAACGTTATACTAATATCTCAATTTTATATGTAAAAATAATTCGTGAATTTGAAATTAGTGGCCTTTTTCGTCAACTTTTTTATATTTTAACCATGATTGAAGATTGCAGGAGCATAGAAACCCAATTTTTAAGATGGGGAAAAAATTTTATACTTTCTGCGAATATATTCCAGTTTTGAATTACCCGGGATATATGTAGACTATGCTCGTTTAAAAAAATACTTTTCCCATCCTCATCTATCCAAAAAGAATCAATACAATTTTTATTTTGAAACTTTCTTTTTTCACCTGCTCACTTCCTCGTCCCTTCATTCCATCTACCTTCTTCACATTCCAATCTCTCTACCCATGTCTCTCCAGTTTGGCCCATCTCTTTCCCCATCACCCCTGCCATCTGTGGGTATAAAGGTATGAAAGGGAACATATGGCCCCCATTTCATCAGATATCAAGTCATTTGTCTCTTACTATCTCTCTTTCCCTCTGTGTCTCCATGTTCCACTTATATTCTTGGAAAGAATACTTCTCTTTCCCATTGTTCCTCTGTTCCGCTACCGCACCAATGCTTTCATATAGGACTTGTCTTCAATATTTTACACGACTTACTTTTATGCTTCCCACAAATTTACGCTTTTCGACATTTTGATCGTTGCCTCTCGATCATTCAGATTGGTGTCTTTTATCGTTTTCCATTTTTACCGTTTTTAAATGTCAACTGTATACCTCATTTTTTTGGAAAACTATTCCTGTACCAAACTGTTTTTTATTTCGTTTATTTCAGGCCATCAGTTTTATTGCAGTTTCTTCTCCTATTTCCAAAGACACAGTTAAGAAATAATTAAAACCGCTATTTCATTCTGATGAATGGTCTTAAGTTCTTAAAAGAGCATTTAGTTCAAGAGAAAAATGTCAATGAGACGCATATCATAGAGAAGCGAAAATCTTTACAAACTCTTTATTTTATTTTCCTCGTACAAAACCTTATTCCTTGTTTTTACTTTAATTAAGGGCTGAGCTAAGTTCCTTTAAACTATACTTTGACGGATATATTGTTCGTGAGTGAATATCACCCTCATTACCATAGTTGCAATTTGAGTTTAACTTTTTATTATGATGCAAGTTGTTTTGACCCAAAATTAACATTAAAAGTTATAACTATAATGTTTCTAACCAACTATTGTGAGAAATAAGAAGCACTTGAAATAAGGATTAGAACTTATGTTCGACAGTATGTTATAATTAAAAATTCGTTCGCATGCGATCTTACGCTAGGGAGCACTGGACTTTAAGATAGGGGAAAATTATTACGGAAGATAATCATGGTTTCAGATACTCCGGTAGAACCGTACATCACGCATTTTGATATATTTTTCTTAGTTAAATATCAATTGTAGTAGAGCACTGTTTTGTTGTAATAAGTAAATATTTGGCATTTCTATAGATAGTCTTTTTCTAGAAAACAATTTCAAGATTTTTGTCATTTTTTCTCTAAAGGCACCTGATTTTAATGAGAATGATGTTACTGTTTTGAACCAATTGAATTAGTAGTGGTGGTGTTGAGATTGGCGGACTGGCCAGGATGCACTTTTATCGCTCTAATGCAAGATATAACTATAAGATAATTTCAGATTTCTAGGTCTTAAACAATGCCACAATTCCCAATACTTTCAAACCTAAAACAAATTGCGACATTTTCTGTACGCCATGGTAAACTAGGCAAACGTATGCGTTACAGAAAAAAAACTGGTTTGGAGAATTATAGCCGTCCTTGAGGTTATTATACAATAGGTTATACCTTCAACTGATAAAAGAACACTAAGCAGCTTTTATTTTCCCCATTTTTCCATAATTTTGAATTTCATCTATCTAACTTCCAGAGCTATTTGATAGGAAAGAATGGGCTAGGATTTAAAATATTCATTTACCATAAACAATACTAATGCTACAAACTTGATAAATAATAGTACTGCTATTGTTATTTTCATTAGTTTTAATAATGGGCAACATATTACAGCTATTGATAACTGTAGAATAATATACCTAGTGTAGTTCATCCAGAGTAAAAGGATAGGGGCTTAACGCATGGGCGTATTTTCTTACACTAGTACATAATTCTACTCTATACTGTATTTTACAGCCAGTTTTAAATTATTAATAAAAAAATTAAGGAATCACGGTTTATATATATTTATGTATATATATCCGCATCATACATATACATATATATATATATATATATACATATATATATATATATATATATATATATATATATATATATATATATATATATATATATATATATATATATATATATATATATATATATATATATATATATACGGTCGAGGAAAATGTTTTTACATTCGTGATCTGCTCACATCCGCCATCCCCACCTCTCTTGTGTTCGTCCTTTATATGTGTTCCTTTACCATTTTCCTTATCTCTATTTTAATGTGAATGAATATATATATATATATATATATATATATATATATATATATATGATGCGGAAGTACTCACGAGAGCAATAAAACTTTTGGACGGCACAATAGAACACAGAATAAAACAGATAACACGTAAAAGAACACTCACATTGTAGATTATTTTGGACGGCACTAAGAAAACAAAAATAAAATAGGTACCATGTAAAAGAATTGTTTTCTAAATAATTTTCAAAAATGTGAGTTTTGATTAATTCCATATAGAGTCAGTTAAACCGTAAAAGGCTTAATTACTATCCCAAAAGAGACAAACTTGCTTCTATTGGTAAAATAAGCAATAAAAATGCAAACATGATAATGGAAGTTATTTGAAGGTAAGATTGGGTTCAAACTCTAGGCAACGGAATGAAATATAACTCCAAAACTGAATCTCAATATTCTATACGCATTTGTGCGTGACGGAATAGTAATTCTTTTACTTTGACTGTCTCCGTTAACAAAAGAGATATCGGCTGAGAAGAAATACCTCAATCGACAAGTAAACGTTTATTATCACCTCATGTCACGGCCCATCATCTTTAATTCTGCGAATTGAGTGCAGACGGTGTTTGCTTGAAATCCCTTTTAGGAAAAAAAACACCGTCGGGAAAGAAAGGGACGCAAGGGATCTCATGCATATGCAAATGAATTTCGAAATGCGTTGATTTTCCACGCTCTTCCTGCTTCTCCACCTGTGCTCCTCCCCCTCACCCATCCTCCCTGCCCCCCCCCAGAACCGACCTCTATTCCACCCGCCCGAACTCCGGCTCGACCCCCCACCTGCCACAGTCGCCTTACTTCCTCCCAGTCGCCATATCCCCGACACGACTCCGTCGCGACTCGACGCAAATATTCTCTTTCTCTTTGCCAGTGACGCCCGCTGAGCAATAAATCGCCCTCTCATCCGTGAAGCGTCCCACCCCTTTTGCCACCTAAATGCCTGCAAAACTTCACCCCTCCCTTTTGGAGCCCTTCACGTCCCCTCATCCCCTTTTGCCATTCCTCCTCGCCCCACGGATTCCGATTCTCCCAGTTGTGTATCGCCAAGACGCCCCTACCATCGCCGCACTCCTCTCACGCGCTGCTTCCTCCCCCTTCCACTCCCAGCCAGTGGCACGGCGATTCTCAAACTTTACAAAGCCGCTTTCCAACAATCGTAAAGAAAATTGTGTATATGTGAGCGCATTTTACTCCCCCTTTCCCTTCCCAACAGTCCTCCCGGCACAACTCTCACGGAGAATTCTGGACGAGAAAACTTGTCATTAACTTGCACGCATCTAATTTCACCCGATCCCCCGATGAACGTGTGAAATGTAGACGGAAGATATGATGGGAGGACCTGCTCCCCTTACTGTGGCCACTTCAAAGTTGGAAATATCCAATTCCAATTATCTCATTTTAAATTTGGATTGCTTGACAGTTAACGTCATTCGTAATGACTACACTAGGACTACCCCTGAAATTGTAATTCTCGTCAAAATGAGGGAATTTCGTTCTTCATAACACAGGGATTAATACTTTTGGTGTCGTACTTATAAGTATGTGCTTGTCAATATTTTGAGGCATATGAAATATTTGCAGAATAAGAAGGAGGAAGAATGTTGACCACATAAAATATCAAAAGTCCATATGCCTTACTTTACAAATATTATTACTCAGGTAAGAAATTGTGATAATTACCTTCCGCGTGTAGCCGTTTTATTAATTCCTATATTTTTGGTTTGTGCAGCCGGAACAGGGACGCCATTTATTTTGAATGATTTTGCAATTTGAAGAACTTTAAAATTCTACGCAACTTCTGATTTTTATTTCTAAAAACAGGGGAGTTTAAACTAAAATCTCCTGCATGCATCTCCGTCAAAACTGGACTAACGTTTGTTCGCTCGATGTAACGTTCAATTTAAACAACTTCACTTTATTTTTTTAATAAAACTGCCATATTTTGATGATATTCGACCTATATCTTTCAGATACATTTGATGCTTTCAGATAAAATGTTTTATTTGTAAAAGGTTGAATTTACTGAAGTGAGTTCCTTACTATACGTCGTTTGTTTGCTCGTGTTCCCTTTTCGTACACAAAAATAATCCTCACAAATACCATTATTTTTTAAACAAGTCCATATTGAAAACCCAGAACCTAATGCTCTCATATTTTCTCGAACTACTTACTAAGCCTATTAACGATGATTGAGCTTCCAATTTTCTTAATCCAGTAGCGGGTGAACTGCCAATGGCGTTAAGGAATTACTACATCGAAACACAATGGAGACAGTTTGAACTGGGATATCAACGCTCTTGGAAATGATCTTGTGCTGGTAGACAGAGCCATTACATCGCATACATTCTAAGAAATGTATTTCCAGAATGCGTCCTATCACCGCTCAGTAGAGTACCAGTATCGCCGATCTGGAGCACGTTGGCTACGCCTCTTCTTGACACACAAGATGTCATATAGATATCTTCAAAGGCATCCTACTTTCTCCCTTGTCATGAATTACTTAAACTATTTATCCTAAAGTTACTTATTGAAATTAAAAAACAAAAACCTTGGCTGTTCCACATAGAAAAATTTTATATACTACCTAGGTTTCCTTATGGTATAATATCTACGTTACACCATAACGAAACCTACGTAGTCAATACAAATTTTCTATTTGGAAGAGCCAAGCCGATTATTTTTCATTTTCAATACGAAGATTTTCAATCAAGTCACACCAGAACTTTTTTACTTATTTTATGTATTTAAATGATTTAGAGTAAACGAATTAATTGTTTACACTGTTGTAAACATTTGTTCTGGCTATGTACAAGGTATGAGCAACGCATTAACCACTTAAAGGTTGCCCCGGTTGCTAAACAACCAGCCTCTGGTATGGGTTTTTTCCCAAATCCGTAGTTTCGTCTCCCGAGGAAGCCTGTAGTAAACCATGAGTGGATTATCCTTCAGAAGCGTCCGGTGAGAAAAAAGAGTTCAAATTAATAAATGCTATCATGACTTTATCTCTCAGTTTCTATTTTTAAAGGATAAGATAAAATTTTACCTAACTGAAAAAACGAGGAGCTTAATGGTTGTAAAACTTACGGTTTGATCCATATTATAACGGAAATAAAATCACACAAAAACGTACTTGTGCATCTGTTTTACTTGAAAAATTTGTATGCTTACTCTTATTAACATTAATGTTCATATTATTATTTGCAGCCCAGTCACTTAGGCGATCGATGCCATTTTGTAGTATTACGTGGTCATTTACATGCTCTACCCGTCTTTTTATAATGTAATCATGAGCAAAAAGTCTTACATTGAAATTTTAATTATTTGGCAGATCGTTTACGTAAATTAGGAAGGGTAATGACCCTAGAACACTATCTTGTGGAACTTCTGCTAAAATGTTTTGAAAATGCGTCCCCTATTTTTAATTTTTCAATTCTGCCTTTAAGAAAATGTTTTACTCATTGCTTGACCCTCAAATCCAATGGTAATGACTCCAACTTTAAGAAAAATCTATCTTAAGGCACTTGGTCGAAAGCTGCCGAAAAATGATTACCGCTTCAACATCCTTCCTTTCATCTATTGCGTCGCATACATTGGATCAATCCCAAAAGCTGAGTTTCAAACAGGTATCCTGTTCTAAACACATGTTGGTGTTTGAATAGCCATCTAACTTTTGTCAACCACTCCCGAATGTAATCAGCGATTCTTTCTCCCATTATTTTGAAAACAAAACTGACGTTGTGCTTAACGTTCCATAATTCCTGGCTTTTGTTGTATCCACTTTCTTAAAAATTGCTGTAATGTTCATTAGGCAAGGTATCATTATTTAAAGTTACTTTGAAGAGATTACTCAGGTAAAAAGCTATTACGGTGCCGCCCAGTTTAAGAATGTCAATTTACATACTGTACTGCATTTGTTCTTTCCTCGTCTTCCTTATGCTTTAGTTTTAATTAGTCGTAATGTCTCTAATATATTAATTATTTAAATGAAACAAAAAAGTCACAACATTATAACGTTCATTGATAAAATTCAATTTATGACTATAGCTCTATGAAATTTATAAAAATAAACCTAAATATAGACTTTATAATTCCACCTCGTACACACTTATATTCTAATTAAAAGTAAGGAAATATGGTTAGGAGAAGAAGCTGAGGAAGAATATTTTCATTGTTAGCGTTTCCAAGAGAACGATGTTATTTTTTATGATTTCAGTATTAAAGGGCATTGAATTTTACCTTATGGATAACTAATTATAAACATCGCAAAATATGTGGTGGATTTTATATGAAAGATTGTTTTCACGAAAAATAGACTTTCTAATTTATAGATGCCGGAGGGTAAACAACTCTTTCTATAGAAATAAGCCTCAGAAGCTTCTGCTCATAAACAATATTTATGCGCTCTCCATAGTCTCTGATAAGGCAAATACCAACTCCATCCCCACGTTCAGTCATAAGACTGCACAAAAATCTCATTGTTTTAGATGAATAACCGTTCTGAAAATTTCAAATATTTTACTTTCACTCAAATTTTCTAAGAGATGATATGATACCTCTCTACCCACTCCTATCGTGGTAACTCTCTGAATAATTGAATACGACATTTTCTTCCATGCATACAGAATAGGCTTCTCCTTTTTTTTCCTTATTGCATTGCTCGACGCGTATGTGAAAAAAGGGAATGCCTGCATATGATGGAATTTGCTTGTCGCAATATCCTGGATTCAGAATTCGATGACGTAAGTTGTCCTTCTACAGCGGAAACTCCAAGTCTGGCTCGATTAATTTTGACGAAAGCGACGAGAAACTGACTTTTTAAATTCTCTCTCTCGCTCCCTCGCTCACTCCGCCAGCCAACAAATTCCCAGATCCACTCACTCTCGCTCGCCCTCCCTTGGAGATTTTTTTCACGGGTTTAAAAATAATATATTAACTAATATAAATAACTATTTTTTCCGTGGAAATCCCATTTCAAAAACGAGTTTTTGACGTAATTTAACTTGGCAGAAGGAGTGCTCCACGTCGGCGCTTCGCATTAAAGTGAGAACGACAAATGTCGCGGTTATATTTCTTCGGTATTACTGCACTAAATTGACCTTTCAGGGAAAAACGTATGGTACTATATTGTTCGGGAGATTTTTCCTAGAGTGGTCATCGGAAAAGAGTCGAACAACGAAAATGTTTGGATTCCACCGTTGTTGTTTTTTGTGAATTACGCCGTGGAAGACTGAAGATTGGAAAAGAATCAGGTTTCAGAAATAAATTGACAAAATTCTGAGTTCAAATTGTTGAGGACATTTATAGAATGAATTTAGTGATCTTAAAAAAACATTTATATATCTAGTAATTATGAATTCCTAGTCTGTCTAAAACACTTGATTTGAATTGTCAATGAATTTCAGCTTTTTGATTATAATCAGAATGCTGAAATTGTGAGTGATAATTATCAGTCACTTTAACCTTAACTGCTCATTGAATATTTTTTCTTTTAATGTTTACCTATATTTTACTGCAGAACACTATTTTTTCATTATTGAGGAAACATTTTCTTAAACTTTTTCCAGCCTCAACCATTTCTGAACCTACTATTTCCTTTTCATCGTTGTGCCAATAATTTTGTGTGTTGAAGGGTTAACTTATTGTAATTTTTAGTTAAAACTCTGGACGGTCTTTGAAAAATACTCTATTTGAAGGTGCCTAAGGTTAATTTAGATACATTTGAATAGTCTCATTTCAATTTTAACAAATAGAAAGATGAAATATGGAAAATTATTACTTAATGACAAATATCTGGACCTCAATGAATGATTGTTTCAAACAAAATCTTAATATTTGAAGAATAATTTCAAATGTTAATACATACCTGCATGATAGTTATAGATGTTTTTAATAAGCTATGCGTCAAGCAATTTTTTAAGAATCCCCATTACTACTACTACAACAATCTAAAGCCCTGTAATTTTTGTTGCTTCTGCTCCTGGGCACGACACATAACTCAGTGGACCAAAGCCTTAAATTGTGAATGTTTCAACTTAAATTTTTGTTAGCAAAGTTAGCATTTGTTGCAAGCTTTTTACGCGTTAAAACTACCTAGTACATACTACTGGGATGACTAGAATCTTGCATAAATCTTGAGATGAACTAAAAAACTTCCATCGTAGTTTTATTGAAAATTTCTTTCCAAATCTAGATTACAAGGTTTACTGCATGCAATGTCTGATTTCCACCGGAATATAAAATTATACATTGGGAAACCAATCATCCAAAAAAATGACTATTTTTATTCTCTTAACTGATTTTCTTACCTTCTAAAAATATCATCTTCTTTTACATATGACAAACATGGCTTTGACTTAACATAATTTTAAATCCAAGACATTTCTAATTTGAATAATGCGAAAATAAGTGTTCGTTATGTCCGTAGGCATACAAAACAGTTTGGAGAAAATTCTCCACTAATAGCCCGACCAATATTTAGTTGGTTCGCTCAGAAACTCCTAGCTTTTTATGCTGACACTCTGTCCTCTATTGGCAATTCCCATAGCAGAGATTCACCATGTTCCTTCCCAACATAAAGCCCTTGAATTTGAGGCCTACCGTTATCCGGTACTACATTTTACCAACTCTTTCGCCTAGGGGTGCTCGTCGCTTCCACTGATCCTCAATATTCTTCGCTCTGGCGGTATCATCTCCCTTAAAAGCATGCTCGGTCTATCTCAGTCCAAGGGTGGCAAGTTTCGTGTAGAAGAATTCCATTCGCGTCCGAGCCCGCACCTAATCTTGACTCCCCATGAAATCCTCGGGGTTTATAAACACGGTGTGGACCTAAGCCCGTTTTCCTCGCTTCGGCGTCTTGGCACAAATGGATCGTAGAATCGCTTGGTGCTCGCATGTGGCAACCGAGCTTTTGAGATTCATTCGAGAGCCGAGACCCAAGAAGAATAGGCAGGTATGGAGTGCCTCCCCTATGGCGCCGCCTGGCTTTGCTGCGGATCGCTGTTCAAATATTACGTTGAGTTCTTCTTTTAAAGTTGGGTTCTTTTGTGCCAAATAAGAAAAGCGAAGTAAAATGCTCTCATCCGATAGTATATTTGGCGGCGTGCTTCTTAGTAAAGTAACGTAATGTCAATTATGCTAAAAATCCCTCCCTCTCTTTATGTCATTTGGCGGTTCTATTCAATTTCGAGGGTAAAAAACTCTAAATAAGATCATACTTTAGTTATACATTCGGAAAAGTGTCGAAAAAACTAATAAAATTTATAATATTTCAAGAAAAACTCCAGAAATGACAGAGTATCGCATATAAAAGTCCTCCCATGTCAAATGTATCTTAAGTGAAATATTATTTATAGCAAAAATTCGCCTCATGTCTTATATGATCGTGCAGGGCTTTTTAGTTTTGTAACTATGCATTTAAGAAGTTTCTAAACATATTTATTCTTTAAATATAATAATTGAGCACTACTTGTTAAAAGTAAATTAGCTCACTGATAATTCCACGAGGCTAATCATACCTAAAGAAGTGTAACCCCTTAGTTCTAAATAATATACATAGATCCTGCAGATTATGTATTTTCATAGACATTTTTATAATGGTTTCATTATTTCTTTACTTTGGGTTTTATGGGTACTTATATTTAATTACATCACACGCCTTGCACGTAAGTACTCGCCAAATAGCACCTCAAGCAGGGTTTGGGACAATACTGAAAAATTTTGTCATCTCCGGGATTCCAACCCGGAAGGTACCACACTATCCCGTTACTCTAAATGTTTGCGATACTTCGATGAAAACGATGAAAATTACTTTCCTGCATGCAATGCTTTTTTGCACAATTGTTTCAACTATAAGAGTTATTTTTGTATGTATGTTATGTACATATATCATAAAAAATTCAATTTTAGTTTCTCACACCGGCTAATACTTTTTACAATAAGTTAAGGATACGTTGTTTTTTCTTCTGTTAACGTGCTCCCGAATTTTATTCTGATCTAGTAATGTTTTATAGGCACATAAGCTCTTTAAGGTTGAACAAAAATTTATTTATTGGGAGCAAAACATAAATTGATATCCTTAGGTTATTAAGTGAAGCAAAACACCCACGGAAGAATATGAAAATTACCTCGTGCGTAAGGCGGGCACAATATCACACAACACATTTTCAAATTCCGTATTACACAATTATTTGGCGAATATTTGTCTACAATTTCTTTCAATGTTACCCTATATTTTATAATCCCATTCAAATATTAATACTGTAGTTGATCTACAAATACGAGACATTTGAAGTAAAAGTACGAAGCATACCTCCTGAAAAATTTACGGCCAACTTAGCTTCAGTATACAGGCCGGCGTAGCCATCTGCAATGACGTACCACCGCCCGTCGAACAAAATGAAAATATTTATTATCATGGTTGATGAAGCAAACTCTGTTTAGTAATCCAAATTTTATAACTTGAGGGCGATTGATGTAAGCCGAGCAGCATCTCAATTAAAAGGTGGCCCGAGGACGTTAAATAATCCATCAAAGCATGACGTGCATTGAAACAGGTAGAGTAGCGGCATAACCGACGTAGGTGACCTCGTGGCAGAAGAACGGTTCGACCGTAAAATCACGCAGTCATCCCTCTCTTACCTTATTACACCACAGTTTTCAGTGAAAAATCAACCACCCTAAATAATATGAAACGGAATAAATTTCACACAAGCTAATTGCAAAATAGTACCGTGCATGCTAAAAATTCTGCATAAATGCGCAGATAAAATATAATATGAATATTCACAGTGTGTGGCACGGCGTGAAGTGAAATAACAGTGGTTAAAGTTCACGTAGTCATACGTCCAACTTAGAATTTAGCAAACAGTCCGGTACTTAGAAATTTCTCTCACCACATCTACAAATGTTTATGTTTTCCTCTAACTGAATGTACACATAAAACATAGTTCTTTTTGTTTTAAAAATTAAAAAGCAATGTGTTATCCTAATATTTACGAGGTATTTGTGAATGAACTATTTATCTTTATTCTATCCAAAATTCTCGGTTCATATTTCGGTTCGGCTCGATTCAATATTTTTTTATATTTCCCAAAAAACATTTATATTTAAGCGATGAATCGATTTGTAGCTATTATAATATATGATTGTCTTAATACGTATCGGAAAAGTTTTCGGAAAATTGATTTATTTCAGAGATCTCTACATTGCTTAAAAATTCTTCGAAGTACATCGCTTGAACGTCGACATACTATTACCAGCAGCTTTTCCCCGAATAGAAGGCTCTCTGGTAGGTGAATTCTGGAAGGTCCTTAGGGGTAAGCGTGCAAGCTTTTTTGACGGCACTTTCCATGGACCTATGGTGTTATCCTTGGAGGGTGGATTTCTCTTTTGCGATTAGGAAATAGAATGACGGTGCCAAGTCTGAACTGTTAGGGGGTTTTGGTATCGTCGAGACACCGTCCCAGAAGATCTTCGCAAGCAGACACTCGGCTCTACTTTTGGTCGTCCATCAAGACCTTAGGGACGATTCAACTTTATATTTGTCAACTGTATACACTGAATGCTTTTGAAATTATAATTTATAGGTTTTTCAGCAAAATTAATTTATGATTGAAATTTACGAAAGAAATGGTGAGCAGCAGATTGCGACAACCGATAGGCGAGGTTTTTAAACGAGGTTTTCAAGAGAGTTAAAATTATTCGAGATATAAACGAGTAGATTGAATGAGAACTATTTATAAAAGGATAATTAATCGCTCGCTCGCCAAATAATCAAGATGTAATGGAAGGCGGTGTTTGATGAGAAATTTACTCGCATTAATTTGTTATTATTTGCACTGTGATGATAAATATGCGAATTGGTCTGTTTTTACGTTTATCTACTTTACGAAAGATAGACAGAATAATTAAAGTCAGAGAATCTCGGTGTTACTTTTTTTTCTAAGTGTAAGCGTAACACTCCAAAAAGACCACACAAGAATAGTCGGACGACATCCTTCTCGGGAGGTCGACTTTTTTTTCCTCGCGGCTTCAAACCAAGGTTAGAAATACAATGAAGAATTCCATTACCACCGTTTCCAACCTATGCTTGAAATTTAATCCTAAATGGAGAATTCAAAACACCCACTGAAGCCAAACACCCTCAGTCCGTTTGCATTATGAACGATGTGCTTGCGTTGAAATCTCCTATGCTTTATGCCATTTTTCATGGATAAATGTCCCTTAAAAATTCGTTCTCTCCTCAACGTCTACTCATGATTTTTAACCTTCCATATTTGGACCCCATTATACTAGTGCCATTAGAACTGGGAAAATAATTTGAGAAGAAATAATAATGCTATAATATTTGTTGGGCGCAGCGGTCAGTTTGAGTTTGCACTACACGCCGTTCATTAAAATTATGAGAGCAGCCTAATATACAGGTCTAATATACCTGGCCTAATATACCGGTATTTCCTCATAGTCAAGAGGGTTTTAATTTGGTAGGCGACAATCAACTTATTCGTTTGAAAGTGTTCTGTTATTGCATTTTCAATAATTCATTTGAACGTAAATACGTAAATTTACTTTCCTTGGCGCCATATTTTCGACTGACTTACAAAACAAGAGTTTTATATGTTGATGGCTAATACTTAACGCAATTGATCTCAGCTTAACTTACCCTGAAAGAGTTTAGTTGAAGTATTAGGGGCAAATAATAATATTGCAACATTTCATTTTTCCATCGATTATATTGATGAAATGTCGTTTGGGCAAAATTGTGAGTTATCTGCAAACATGCCGTCTGCATAACCATAATTGAAAGATTTTTCTTTCGGTACCAGCTTTTATAAAAAACCTCCGGACCAGAGTCTACTTTGGCGGCAAAACTGTGATGTTGTCTAAAGCTAGGTGATTTATAATGCAACAATTTCAAAGAGTAAAAATCATTCGCCTTGACCGGGATTCGAACCCGGATCCCTCGATATCCGGCCGAGTGCTTTAACCAATTAAGCTACCGAGACGTCCTCTTACACTCTAAAGCACTCGGCCGGATATCGAGGGATCCGGGTTCGAATCCCGGTCAAGGCGAATGATTTTTACTCTCTGAAATTGTTGCATTATAATGCACACATAGCGGATGACTCCGTTAAAAGTTACTGTTGCGGCCTCTCCCGCAGTTTCTTGCTAGATGATTTAGCTAGCTTATTCACTGTGGATGTTCAAATTAAAGTAAGTGTTTAACATACAAGACCCAAAAACGGTATGCCGTTCTAATTTTCAACACACCCTTTCTAAGGACTTGTGGCTTATCCAATTTCAATGGAGAAAAAATAAAAATCATAGGACAGAAAGGGAGGTTAGAGAGCAACGGGAAAGGGTAAACGTGAAAGGAATTTGGTGCCGCGTAGAACACATTTGAAGCGATAAATGAATTCTGCATGGCAAGAAAGCAGCCACAGGAAATCACGGGGACAATTGGTTGCATACCAATGGAGGGACATACAGGTATGCTGAACTACCTTGATATTTCACGGGGCCAAATCTGAAAATGACGATATTGAAGTGAGTTGTAGACGGAGAAAATGGTGCCATTTTTCCGAAGTGACTCCATTTCAACCGCTAGCTACAGAATGTCAGTAGTTGTGTCATATTAGTTCTTATAGAAGTAGCCACGTATCATTAGCTGAAAACGTTTTCCACTGCATCTGTATATCGGGAATAAATGGCTAATATCCAAATATGGTTTGAAATGTATTGGTTAAATACATATTGACAACATTTCTTATTTTTCCTAAAAATTTGGAAATTAAATTTTGCATTGTTCAAGATTCAAATATCATTGAACGATTTCCAAAACATTTTATTAAGCAGTGTTTATTTTTGTATTCAGTTAAACATAAAGCATATGAATAAGAGATCAAGGCTTACATGTTTGCATTTGAAATATATATAGTTTCGATTAAAATATTCCTCCGAATGTAAAATAACATAACATGCAACGAAGCTTCCAAATGTTTCCAAATAAAAATTCTTACTTAATTCGGTTTTGAAAATGAACTCTTTAGAAGATATCACAGTCTGTTCTTCATGTGATTAATTGATAAGTGAAATAAAATTAAATTACGAAAGAGATTTGGCATCAGGAAATGAGAATGCCCACCTATTCTGCCATTTTCAGGGTTCACGAAGGAACTAGCTGCGAGGAGTGAAACCAAATACCTCAATATAATTTATCTCCTAAAGAAACGTAAACACTTTAAACTAGAACGGAAACAGTTTTCAATCAATAGAATGCATATGAAGCAATTCAAACCTTTAGAGTACAGTAACTACAGACACTGTCCTTTACGGACGAAAGTAGTTATACTCCTGTCACTTACTTTTTGTCTAAGTTATTGTCCTGTCTTTGAGACCGTTGGGTTAACGGTTCCAGAATCTTTATTAAAATAAAAAAAATCATTACCAAAAAATGAAAATCTGAATGCTATTTATGGTTATATTTTAATTCCAATAGATATTAAAATAAAAAAATGGAGAAAATATAAATAAAAAATCTGCAGTACATAATTATAGTTATAATAAGAAGCAATCACACATAATTTTCACTTCACATACAACCTCAAACTATTATTTTTATTTTAATATTACCGAAAAATAATTTTGGGTATCATATTATATTTTAGTTGCTGTTATGTCGGACCATAGATAAACAAAATAATGGAACAATATCTTCAATAAACAACATCTCTCTCGCTGACGTACCAAGCAATCAACATAGGACATCCTGAGTGGACAGGGATTTTCACGGCTTATGAAAATTTTCTTTTCTTGTTTTCATTAAAATACTTCTTCTTTAAATACCAGGAATAAATGATATGCACATTCAATTTAGGAAACCCTGTCATTTCTATCACACATTCATGACCATATCCATAATTGCATTTTTTGACACCTAGGTTTTTGTTGCTTACCCTACGTAGAATATTCCTGAATTACTCTTCCATTTCCCGACGAAACCATCAATCTAATCACTCTGCAATATGCGTGCTAGCATGAAATGTGTAGGCTTGAGTGCTTCTTTAGACTTCGCGGGTACGGAAAAATTTTAAATGCGTCTCCCATTCATTTGCGTATGACAACCTAACTCCAATCTTTTGGCTTCTTCGTCGAGTGCAATGAGAGAAATTTCAATTTAAAAGGAAACGAGTGGGTCTCTAAGGAATTGTGCTCCTTTAGCACAGGAGAACCACTTATAGCTTTGGAATATCTAGTACTCTAGTGATGGCTGACATACACCCATAGCTTTAGGAAGTACGGATATATCATTATCAACGACGCAACGTGCTCGGAGTTTTATCCACAAAAAGTAATTTCCTAGCATTTCGCAACGGAAATTCTTTTCTTTAATTTCAAGACCTAGAAAAATCGGAAAATAAAATTAAATTTCTAATATTTATCTTATGATTAAACCCAAGAATTTGAGGAGAATTCTTACCGAACTCGCTGATTTCTCACTTCTAAATATATTTTATTCTTATAAGTATATAATAAACAGATGTGAATACTTATATTTTTATACATATATATACACATATATACATGTATATATACATATATATATATATATATATATATATATATATATATATATATATATATATATATATATATATATATAAACCCA
The DNA here is from genome assembly GCA_037158775.1 of Hetaerina titia. Taxonomy (NCBI): domain Eukaryota; kingdom Metazoa; phylum Arthropoda; class Insecta; order Odonata; family Calopterygidae; genus Hetaerina; species Hetaerina titia. The sequence goes on along the minus strand of CM073775.1, from coordinate 87,609,504 downwards.
CAAACACTCGGATAACAAATATTCCAAACACAGAAACATAAATGAAGGACACTTACAGTAGATATTGACGTTTCGACGGCACCGGCGTGGTCATCCGACAACGGCATTCTGATGACGACGTCAATATCTACTGTAAGTGTCCTTCATTTATGTTTCTGAATATTTGTTATCCGAGTGTTTGTGTGTTTGTGCGTCGCCGGAGAGCGTCATTTTCATGGATATATATATATATATATATATATATATATATATATATATATATATATATATATATATATATATATGAGTGCATGCACATGCAGATATTTATTATTCATTTATTTATTTATGCACTACCTCTAATTGCGCTGAATTGGATTGGATCTCTATCTTATAATTTACTCTTTGAAATAACAATATCTAAATCGACCCGCGGTGGGGGTAGTAGTTTACTACTTCACGTCATACACTTCCGTTATATAGGAAAAAAATATTTTGGGGAGAAAGAGAGCCATGAGCTGAAAATCCTATCGAGACCAGTGGAATCTTGCGTTTAATTTTCGTCAAAATTATCATACGCCCCTAAACTCTGATTTCTCATTCCCCTTAGCCTGTTACCCGCGTGAGATCCAATTCTTACGCAGTGAGACCGCTTCCCTCTCATTCCTTCCTCTGTATTTTTTCCCTATTATCCATCCAGCAGCGGAAGCACGCAGCGAATCCGTCATCCCACCGGTTAATGCATTTTTTCCCCAGGACCTCGTAGCCGAAACAAGTGCTCGTTAAAATTCGAGTACCTATTTCGCAGTCGGATGAAAAAGTCTTGTGGGGGAGAAGGGATGAGGAGGGGGCAGCTGGGGCGAATGGAGGGAGGGGAGGACGGTATCTTACACGGGGAAATGAAGCTTTGATTTAGAATGCCGCGTTTTTTGCATGCACAAAACCCTCCCACCCACCCTCTTGTATTTTCACCGCAGCAGAACTCGCCGTTGTCATTCGCATTCGTGGACTTCAATACTGGCCGTTATTTATTTATTTTTACGGCGTTTTTATCTCAAGGGATTCAAGAGTAGGGAAGCAAGTTTCTGAGGGAGCTTGTGTGTTTTCTGAATGGTTTTCTTTCATCAAGTATGTAACATTTTTAAAACTTATATTGGCCAAGCTTGACGAAGCCTTGCCTTCAAAAACAGCTCCATTGTCTAAACTGTGCACTCGAAAAAGTGAAATAAATAAACCTGTTAGTGGAGTGGTTAATTGTGGTCAGCCTGCTTGCTGTATATACATTATGTTTGCGGGATAAGAGACAAAAACGGTCATTCAACAAGAAAATGAAAAAGGAAATGGGTGAATTTGAAGGGTTTTTCCAACTCCTGCCTTTGACACTTGGTAATTCTCGTTTTAAGGACTAAGAGTGAAGGTTTATGTTTTCTTGGAAAATATTCATGAAAAATACCTAATGTGAATTTTTGAACCTGTTTTTATGCACGAAACAAAAATCGTTTCTTTCGAGTGTTACTTTGTTCTATGTTTTGTAAATTATAAATAAATACGATTTAATTCCATTAAAATGACGAACAATTTAACTTTGCTAAACAGTTCTGTTTTCTTTCATAGGAGGTGAATGAAAGTGACCCCAGACGATTCGTAGACATTTTCACAACAACAAATATGTGACTGTAAATTGATTTTAAAAATAAAATACCGCTTTTCATTCTAGAGAGTTCGATGAAAATAGGAAACTTTTTTAGTTAAACGAATCATTAAGATCCCTTAGCAATGGAATCGCCTTACACGAACTTAACCATATCACATTTTTTAATCATTAAATGAGGCAATCAGGAAATTAATCAAGATCATCTCTGAACACCTCTCGATCAACATCGTTTAATGAAATCATTTTCTCTAGGATAATACTTTTATTGCTCATAACTCATTTTATGATACTCATGTTATGAATTGATGATGGAGATCATGAAACATTTTTTCCTATAACAAGTCAGAATAATTTACTACATTTTCGATTCTTCAGCGAAAAAAATCCCATTGCCGCGATAACAAATAAGTTTGCCGCAGGTTGGAACGACTTTTATTAAATATGGCCAATAGTTAAGTTATCTCTCATAGCAGTAGATAATAGCTACCGCTCCGCTGAAAATAAACTACGCAGTTATACATAAATCCGCATATAATTTCCGAAATGGAAATAGAATTTAAAAAGCCTTCGGAGAATTCATGGCCTAAATTTGTAAAGATTAAGTGCAGCTAATATTTTATCTAATTTCTCAATTGAATACCATTCATAGGTTATGCACATAAATGAGTTTATGGAAATCGAAAGTAACAAGAGGATTCTACATGTCCATTCGCTGTTTCTAATTCCAAGTTCTTATATCAAAATCTCATACGCTCTGTCCTTCAATGATTATTAAATACAGCAGGGAAAGCTTGAGCGTATGTAATATACATAGATTAAAATTTATTGTTGAAAATGGTTTATTGTTTTTCGAAGTATTCTCCATGATAATCAATACACTTTTGTATGCGCTCGAATCAATTTTCTCACCATTTGCTCCACTCCGATTGAGGTACCTCCAAAACATGATTTTTGAATGTATCAACGGTTGGTTTCTTCAGGTGCCGAAAAACATTGACCACGCTATTTTTCTTGATAAACGGGAATAAAAAGAAGTCATTTGGTGCTATAACAGGGCTACACGGAGGATGACCCATCAATTCGACGTTTTGGCCATTCAAATAGGTACTCGTTTCATCCGATCTGTGTGAGCGTTGTCATGATGAAGACTGATCCTTCGTTATTGCTTCTTTTTCCGTTATTCACCAACCACTTTTGGCATACAAATGCTAGCGTACCATTCAGAATTCACGGTTCTACCTTGCTTTTACGGTACGGTTCCTACATGTCTAGTTATTCCGAAGAAATAGGCGATCGTTTGCTTCGATGTGGTTGCTGTTTTGTTTCGGGCATATACGCATATCCTCAAAACCCGTCACCTGTGTAGATTTAACACATAGCTTTGGGTGCACCGCCATTGTGTTTCTTGAACCTTTATTTGCAGCGATTGACATGAGCATCTTTTAGAGCTTTTGTGAAATTATGCGGGACCCAAATCTAACAATTTTTTTCACAGCTAAATGTTAATTCCATATCTTATTGATGCTTGTCATACTAATCCCTAAGGAACCTCAATTTCACGATACGTCACATGAACATCTTTCTTTTGTAGTTCTTGCACAGCATCAATGTTTTCTGGTACAACAACTGATTTTGGACAACTTCACGACTTTCGTCGCTGAGCAAACGGCGGCCATGATGGAATACATCAAACCAGTGTTTCACATTGACAAATAATGGGGCTTTATCACCAGAAGTGGAAATATGTTGATCGAGGATCCTCCTGTATTGAGGATCTACGTCGAAAGTCATAAAAAATATCGCACGAATGTGCTCACGAGTTAACTCCATTTTTTTGCTGAGACGAAATTTTCGAATTACTGTAAACAGCACAAGTTACGATCAAACGACAAAATTTTCTGAAGAAAGCTATTGTAAAAAGGGTCAAACTTTCAGATGGCGCCTAAAGTACTTGGTATAGTCAAGGCTCAAGATATTAATAGCACCCCTTGTATTATTATCATAGTTGCGTCTTCCGTTTCCATTAGGATGACATTATGTAAATATGTTCAATAAATTACTAAAAAAATAAAAACATTAGTTTTGGAACACACCATGCAAATGCACTAAGATGTTAAGAATGAGGTGCAACTGATTAACTTCAAGTCCAAACAAGTTGGTGATGGAACTATATATTTATACTTCCATCCTCACTTTGTATACATTTATATAGGAGGGCTATATAGAGGGAAAGGGCGAGCAGAACCTAATTGAATTTCGACACACATATGGGGGTGGGAGTAGACCAGAAGTAGCCTGTCTGCCGGTGGAGCCAAAGTTTGCTGGTTCGAGTCCCATGACCGAAAAAAATATTCCTGCACAGAAAATTTGTTAATATTTTTCGGAACGAGGAAACCACACGATAACAGAAAACCCACAGTAATGTTACCTCGGAACAAGACAACGAGAAAAGCAGACTCCTACTAAAACGCTTTCCTGAACTCATGTTGGAAGGTAGTAATTTCAACATTAGGCACTTGCGGCGCAGACCGAGTGGGTCAGCCCGGCATCCGCTGCCACAGCTTTTGGCGAGACTGAAGTTCACGGTATGACCCGCAGTACTGCAATATCGAAGGTAACGGGAAACCCCCACATTATTCTCCCTAGATTATCCAGTCTCGTCTCATTCGAATACAGTGGAATGGAAAGATATTGGCTGGAGTAAATAAATCCTAGGATTGGAAAACTCATGAATATACAGGGTCGAACCCAAAAGTGGTAAAACTGATTTTCTCTGGCGCGAACGGAGCGGTGGAGGGGGGTCTGCCTGGCAGAGTAAGGTGGAGGGGGCTCTTAGCAACAGACCGATACCAACCTCAGTCGCCTGCGGGCTGTCGTTGAGTGAGGACACCGTTTTTAGTGAAGCAAGGTTTTTGTCCGCGTCGAAAAACAGAATGAATCTGAATTTAGAGCAACGTTATTCGGTGAAGTTTTGTGCGAAACTCGGGAAGACTGAGACCCTCGATATGATCAAGCAGGCTTATGGGGACACTGCCTTAAGCCGTTCCACAGTGGCACAAGTTGTTTAAAGAGGGTATGGAGCTCGTTGAAGATGACCATCGCTCCGGACGGCCGTCGACGGCAAGAACCGACACGAATGTGGACAGAGTGAAGACACTGCTGAACACAGACCGACGCTTAACCAGTGAAGAAATTGCACACCAGTTGGGTCTGTCTGCATCCAACGTCCAACGCATTATTTCACAGGATTTGGCCATGCGCAAGGTGTACGCCAAGATGGTTCCGAAAATGCGTGCCACGGCGCGCTCGTCGTCAGACAGCTCCTGGCCAAATACGACGTTGCCACGTTACCACATCCTCCCTATTCTCGCGATCTGGCACCACCGGACATCTTCTTCCTCCCCCTGATGAAAAGAGAAATCAAGAGACGACGTTTTGACTCGATAAAGGCCGTTCAAGAGGCTTCGACGAGGGTCATTAACGGCATCCCAAAGAAAATTTCCAGCGGGCGTACGGGGAATGGAAGTAACGTTATACTAAGTGTGTAGCAGCTCAGGGAGCATACTTTGAAGATTATTAAGTCGATGTAAGTATATCGTCAATAAAAGTCTTGTAAAAAAATCAGTCCTACCAGTTTTGGGTGTGACCCAGTATATAACACAGGGAAAGGAACTGACACCCTTCCTTGATGTGTGAATTTCACATGCCGTCGGGCTTGCACTGTGTGAACTCTACCATCGCCTACCAAACCGACCTTCGGGTTGATTATTGTATAAGTGTGTGTGTATATATAAATATAAATATAGAAGGCAATATTGTTGTGGAACCATTGAAATGTTTAGGAAAATGTGGGAAGAAGACTCTTTATGGACTGATTCGTAGTTTCTATGAGGAAGGGATCTAGCCAAAAGACTTTTTGAGATCAGTATTAGTTCCTATTACGAAAAAGGTAAAGGCTACCTCTGTGACGACTACAGAACAATAAGTGTGATATCCCACGCAGCAAAAGTTGTTCTCAGGATCATCAACAAAAGGATAGAGTAGGACAAATTATTGCTTGGGGGATGATCAGTTTGAGTTTAGGAAGGGGTCAGGTACGGGTGATGCCATTGCAGTAATGAGATCACTAATCAAGAGGAATATAGAATAAAATCAGGACGTCTTTGCCTGTTTTGTATATTTCGAAAAGGCGTTCGATAGAGTGAATTGGGAAAAACTAATGCGTACATTGCAGAAATAAGGAATGGATTGAAAGGACAGGAGACTAATCCGCAACCTGTACATGTCTCAAACAGCTCAGGTGCGAGTGGGAAACGGGAGTGTCCGACGGGCAAGGTCAGGAAGGGGTGTAAGGCAAGGTTGCCCATTAACACCGGTGATGTTCAACGTATATGTGGAGGAAATGATTAAAGAGGCATGGGAAGATCTGGAGGTAGGAATGAAAATGGAATGGGATGAAGGGAGGATGGAAGTACACGGAGATGAAGAGGGATCTGATATAGAGCAGGTTGCTGGATTGTGTTTTGTTTGGAGTCCCAAAATATTTATTTCATAGTTGGGTCCATCCAAAACCCTACCTTAACCAGTAGATTACCTTACCTATACCAATACATATATATTCGTATGTATTAAAAATACATTTTTTGCCAATTGTTGAGTATAAGGAAACACAAATGAATATTCAATGCAAAGAGTATAATTATTTAAATCCAGAATTATTCCAATAGATGTCATCATCTGGATTTATTTTTATGCACTAAGTTCATACCAAAGTTATTCAATGTGATATATAGTAATTTTAACAAAGATAACCAAGACCGATAAAGGTATTCCTCAAATTTTACGCCGTTATCACCTTTTAAGGGTTTTGGTTTGTTTATTAAACAAAGATTAGGAAGGTTATACCGAGTGACAGCTTTTATGAACGAGTGCTACAGCAGGAAGCAGAAACAAATCACGATCTTTCTGTTTTAAAAAAGCGGTATTGAAAGCTACTAAAATTGAAACGGACGTACGCCAAGCCTTGAGTAAAAGGAACGGTTTTACCACATAAAACCGGCAATAGAGTACTAGTCTAAACACGTTCTGCATTATTAGTCTGATAGAATAACAAATGACGAAAGAGAAGAATTATCGATTGGATCAAAGCAGTCCTGGTGACCTTAAAATGGGATAGATGTCAGCGATTAAAGGGTTAAATGATTAGAAGGGGTAAAATGAAGGAGAGTGAAAAAGAGAAGAAAGAGGCGAAGTAAAGGTAACGCGGAAGACGGTTAAAATATCGATTATGGCTCCGAGTTTGATCGAAAAAAATGGAAGTGCCGAAATTAAAAACAACGTCAAGAAAAGGTGTGACATAATGGAAGGGTTACGTCAAAGACAGAAGGATATCGAAGGGTTTTTGGCAGCGGGGGTGCAGGGGAGTAGATTAAAAGTTGAAGGGACCAGTCCGTCAAAAAGGCAGACGGGAAAAATGAAAGAGGAGGAAGAGGGAAGAAAAGTAAGGAATGATATTAAAGTACGAATATTAGAATGAGGTATGAAAAATCACGTGAACAATGAAGAAGGGACGAATCAATCAATAGGAAAAGGGAAAGAAAGAAGAAGTATAGGGTCACATTCTAAAAGTTTTGATCAACATAGAAAAAATCCCTACTAAGAGAAATATATAACAAAGTCTCTTAGGAACATGAATCTAAAAAAATGTTAAGCATACTTGACATTGAAGTGAATCATAAATTACAATTACGTAACTAAATATTTTGAAATCTCCGTTTACGCAAATAATTTTTTGAAAGACAGCAGGCATTAAATTAAGCATGTTAAACGGTTGTTAAAAAATACTCGCGAATATGAAAACATTTGGTATACTATTACGAATTTGAAAGTCGTAGGCACATGAAACTGAATACCCTGGATCATGTTTGAGGTAGGAGGGATAGGGTGATAAATATTCAAATTGGCAATCAAAATGAGGAAAATGAGAAACGTGAATCAGGTAACTGTCGTTAAAAACATCTTCATAATTTGAAAAATAGCGATTTATATGACGAGGCTAACGGCAGTTAATTACGTGACACTTATCTGCAAGAAAAGTACACCAAAATTAAATCTTGGGAAGGAAGCAAAATTCGCTGAGAGTGGCGTCGCCCATTCTGTTAGAGGAGCGACAAAAGGAGGAAGGTGATACCACAGGGCCAATTAAAAACTTTTACAGCGCTTGTTAATAGATTTTGTGAGAGTGGGGAAATGTGTTGGTTAAGAGATAAAATGGTTGAAAAAATAAAATAAGAAGAAAAAATATTATTGAAGCACTACGCAGATGACAGGGCAGTAGTAGAACGTTGACATTCCCTCCAAATGAAGACGAATGGGATAAAATGGAGATGAAGGAAGGAATGAAAAAAAAGTTCGGAGAACGGAAAAAGGAGCAAAAAACGGAAAAAGAAGAAAACATGATTCGGAATGTGTTCAGGATGGTCCCGTAAGGTGGACGGGAAAAAATATGAAAGTCAAATCCTTAAAACTTCCCCTCATCCCGACACTCCGTCATATCATAAGTCACGTGGGATAAGGACGGGCGTAGGGGAAAATTATCGTCAAAGTTTATTTTCCTCAGGGAGAAAAGGATGAGTGGTTTTTTCTCTTTAGAAAAAAATCCGTCAAGAAAGAAAACCTGGCCAACGTGAGCGCAAGAAAAAATACTCCCATGCAGCATCGGTGGAAATATTATTATCGGCGGACGTGATCAGTTTTCCCACGAAATGCAGCAGTGAAATTGAACTGTCTAAATTATTACACTTGGCCGTAGGCGATTATAAAAAGTAGACAACTCTATTTATTTCTGCAGTAGAATAATAACTCTTATTGGTCACTTTGTAGCAACTTTTAAAATATACATTATGATTTATAAATATGGAACTGTTTTTATTAAATAGCGTAATTATAATCACATAATGTATTCTGGTCTAAAAATCACATGATATTATTTAAAATAATCTGAAAGACAGAATGTTAGCCATAGTTAAGAGGGAAGGGTGACTCTACTCCACATCACATCACACAAATGTCAACAGAACACAAATATCACATAATTAACTTGCCACTCCAAACAAAACACAACCAAGCAACCCAGTCTACATCTTGGTCTGGGTCTATATCTTGTACTCTAGGTCTGAAGGTCTTTGTGTAATTCATTCCTCCCTTCATCCCGTCCAACATCCCTATCCCGTTCCCACCCTTTCCTCGTTTAAGCAAAACATTCTCAACATTCTCCTCTCTATAACCTTCTTCAACATCCTACTGCCGCTCAATACACCTTTCATCCATTTTTCCTGCCTCCATAGGATTTCTCCCAAAAAACTCCTCTCCTGGCCCACCATACCTAGTACTTCCTCATTTGTTTCCCTTTCGGTCCATTTCACCTTCTCCATTCTTCTACACATCCACATCTCCAAAACCTCCAATCTATGTCTACCCTCCTGTTTCAACGACAACGTTTCCGCGCCGTACATAGCACGTACTACGCTCCATATCAAAGTTTTTAAGAGTCCTTTCTTAACTTCTCTACTCAGCGTCTCCGTCATCAACTACCTCCTCCTTGAGAAAGCCTCCTTGCCTAGCGCATTTCTTCTCCTTAAGTCCCTACTACTTTGACCATGTTGGTTCGAAACACTTCAAAGATACATAAACTGTTTTACCTGCTTTTTTTCCCCTCGTATTTTAAAGTATAGCTTAGCTTTTTTCTTTCTGGAAAATCGCATAACCTTTGTTTTGTTAATATCGATTCTCATCCCATATTTATCGCAGTGAACCTCCAATTCACTCAGCAATTCTTGCAACCCCTTGGCTGACTGAGCAACTAATGCTTGGTCATCAGCAAACCGAACCGATTTTATGAATTCCCCTCCGACTTTCATTCCTACCTCCAGTTCTCCCCATCCCTCTTTAATCATTTCCTCCACATATACGTTGAACAGCACCGGTGACAATGGGCAACCCTGCCTTACACCTCTTCCTAACACTGCCCATCCGGGTTCTCCGTTCCCCACTCGCACCTGAGACATGTACAGGTTGCGGATTAGTCTCCTGTCCCTCCATTCTATTCCTATTTTCGCGATATACGCATTATCTTTTCCCAATTCACTCTATCAAACGCTTTTTCGAAATCTACGAAACTAGATTGAATCTAGATTGGTATTTAATAGTAAATGAGAAAACTAGATTGAAAATGTACCAAAAAGAAGTTCATTGTGCATGAATTTTATGTTTTTCATTGAATAAGGTCCTGCATTTCAATTGTTACGTAGACTCGATACAAAGGAAATGGATTCCATTACACAGTTGACTTATATTGTATGTGTATGTATACGTTTTATTTGCTATGTATATGTCTATGGGTCAAGTAAATCAAATTTGTAAGTAAATCTTTTCAATAAGTACGGTCAATTATTTAACTTTGAAGTAACTGTCTGTGTACCTTGTTTAAATAAGAACATAAACCATGGAAAAGAGTAAAGACACAACAGATCCACTGGACAAACTATGGAGCTGACAGGAGTTTTTAAAATTAACTTTGAATTTTATTAAATACTGGATTTTGCCGATATTCCTAAAATTGAATTTCCTTACGCCAATGCGTGTGTTGATGGCGCTCATATTATATGACGCAAGTGATTATTGAGCGATGCGTCACGAGAATAGTCAGGTCACGAAGGTCGTTTTAGCTGTAGACGTGCTAACAATACTTTTGTTCAAAAAATGTCATAGCCATAGATTTTACGAGAACACACGTCATTATCGGATTTCCTCAAGAAATTGCTAAGGTTTCTGACAAAAGTAGTAGTATTAGTAAGTTTTTAGCTACGTTGAGTCCACTTTAATTAGACAATCTTCAATCGAGATACTCGTAAACACAGATAGGCTCAAGATAATGTTAAAGACACTCGAGAGAAAAAGATTGCGGAGAATACCGTTAAGTCACCAGGTTGATGTGAATAGGGTAAAGCGCCGTTAACTTCCAAATGTGGGCTATGTCTAAACTCGGAGTTAATAGCCTTTCATATTAAAAAAACGCACAGGATCGAGTCATGTTTCCAACACACGACCTTTAAGCCTAAAATAAACTCGTAGTCTGCCAGTTTGGCTGGGATCAAAAATAAAAATATCCCTAGAACCACGAAATTGTTTTCGGGTTGAATATATTTACGCATTTTATTTTTAAAAATAAGTCCAAATTAAGCCAGTCACCCAACCATTTGTCGTATTCTTTCATTTATTTATTTTATATGGATATTTTTGGAATTTTATCATTTAGGTACGAAGAAAATATCAACTGATATTAATTATAAAAGGTCATTGGGTTCGGCAGAAATACAAAATTTTCATTTTCGACAACCTGGTTTGAGACCTCAATATAATTAGTTAACTTATTACAGAGGTTTAAAAAGAAGTAAAAATTAGTTAATAATTCGATATGATGTACAAAAACATTTTGAACAAATTAATTTATCATAAACAAATTTCCTTTCCAAATAATTTAGAACGAGGATAAAATATAAAGTGGTTGGCGCAAATCTATGAAGATTATTTAGAAAATGTCAGTTATTTCCAAAATTGCGTCCATGTGTCATGGAGATAAGAACTGAAGTACTTTCCATTCGTTCATATCTCAGTAAAGAGCAATGCAATACCTTTATTACTAAATTTTGATCATCGTATTATCCTGAAACTGCAATATGTAATAAATCCAAATTTTAGGCAAGAGATAAGTGAAGAACTTATCCTTATTCGTACGAGTACATGGTCTGAGTGGATAACACCGAAGGACAATTTTACTACCAATCTTTCCAAATGTCTTACTTGAAACGTCTATATGCGATGAGCTAGGAACAAATATGAAGGGATATACAAAGCACATAACAGAGAATTGGTTGGTTATATTTTTGCGGCTAAACCCGATCAAATAAAGCCTGGGTTACATGACGAGGGGATAAAGTGGAGGCCATTGCTCCGTGAATGAGATGGAGGTCCATGTAACCATTAAAAAATCATCAGCCAATCAAACGGGTAGCGTACTGCATCAATTGATTTCCCATCTGCCCTGAAAGACACTCGTAAATTTTCGCCGACATTTCGTTGTCCTACTTTTTTCACATACGCAATTTCATTGCCCCCACCTCAGAATTCTCCTTAAATCACTAAATTTGAAGCAGAAGCATTCATCTGTACTTCCTTGGTCCACTCTGTTGACTTCTACCAAAAGATAGAATAAGGTTTCCATGAAAGTCGTTTAGCAATGAACTTGTAAAACTTAACTTGTTAATTTATTAGGTTGTTAAATAATTAGTACGTCGTAATTTTTCCCTCCATTTATGTAATATTGTCCGAGGTACTTCTTCAATTTTGAAGTGTCGTAATAGATATAAGGAAAATGGTCGGAGGGGATCAATTTTGAAAACCACATTGTAAATATTTGATTATGTAAAATTAAATGAGTCTATAGGAAGGTAACCAAAAACCAAACAGATGACTGCCACGACAAAAGAGCGTTTATACAATAGCAGGAAGGATACTTTGTAATATTATTTTGATATTTAATTTAAGAAATTGGAGTACTATATTGGTGCACATCGATGAAGAATGAAATTTTTTGTGTTTCTTCTACAAAGAAATCGGATAAATTTAAACTGAAAATGAATGTTATTTTTTGTTGCAATTTTATTGATTGATTTATTTTGGCGTGGTTTCATGTACTCGATTCATATTATAGTGGAAAATTATAACTTGGCAATTCTACAAAATTTTATTTAGACACGACTCGGGTTTCGAAGTTCAACCTTTCTTTACCTGAAGATGACCATAAGCGTTGAAATCTTGAGTCGTGTCCTAATACAATTCTGTAGAATAACAAATTTATAATTATTCATGATAACATTACATCAATATACGATGACGTATGATAATACAATTCAATTTAGATATTTTGAACAGCGGATACTTAAGAAATAGGAATGCTTATATAAGCATTTTTATCGATTATTTGTAATTTATTGGTTAATTAAACATACAAAAATATCTCCAAAATATTCCTGTGAAAATTAATTTTCTGAGCAGGTTTGACCTCCGAGCAGATTTCGAATGATTTTTTTTCTGGTTAAAGTGAAAGATATTGGAATAATTTGCACAGAACTAATGTCCGAAGCAAAGGAATGGGTTAAAAACGCCCTTGAAATAAAATTGGTATTCCTTGTTTGGAAACCAAACAGATAATTTCAGCTCTGGGCGGAAACTTTAAAATCCCATAGTAAAAGGAGTAAATGGCCTTCGTCGAGTGTCACGAAGTAGAAGAGTCGCTGTCAGTTTTCCCATGAAAACGGTTGAACGTGTAGTCTCCTCCCGCATACCAGGTTGCACCTCTCCAATCTAAGTTCCGGGAGTGGTGTCAATAATTCACGTGGTTTCCGAGGCGGGCTGCAGACCGGCAAGGACGTAAGCCAAGGGAATTTTTTTGCAAGACAGATGGCGACAGAGGGAAATCACGCTGAGTAAAGGCATTATTCATAGGTCCTTCCATGACTTTGTCTCTTTCGAATGCCTCCACTCTTAGGTTGTTGATTCATAATTTAAAAGCCAAACGTTAGTTAGCCGGGCATCGAGAAAAGGTTCCAAAAAGTATCCATTTGAAGTCCTTTGTGAAAGGCTCCCTTGGACTGCTAGTATAGCTATCTCTTCAATGAAATACACTGTCAGGCTAAGAAATTAGCAATTGATATACCAGACATACAATCGGTTTTGGTTGTCAGAATTTTCCTAACTTCAAGTTAGGATTCTTATTTTTAATATATGATAAATAAAATAAGTTGAACCTAAGGATCAGACGTATTTTTAACGCATTGTTCACAAATCTATTAGTCTACTTAATACATAACTCATAGCAAAAATATATATTTAGCAAGCTTTGCTAAATTATTCGTCTTAATTGGTAACACAGCATCAGGTCAATTTCAGCAAATACGTCTGTTCACATTAATTTAAATATAATGCACAGACAAAGAAAAAGTTAAAATTAAACATTGTATTATCTTATAAATCTAGATGAAAAACGTATAAATGATTATAAAAAAGATTTTTCATATGGCGGATTTGTTTTGATTCATATCACCATATTCAGGAGGATGCTGGAGAAGGGCAAAAAGGAAGAGACATAAAAGTGAGCAATCTGGAGATATGAAGGTCGCGAGGAGGTAGCATCCAGTGTCTGTTCAACTGTGTTTGCGGTAGAAACAGTGGTTAGAAGAGCTTGTTGTCATAATACCTCATTAGGTTTAATGGAAATGAAAGATGAGTTGGTGCCATGAAATGTAAAAATGTTTTTTTACACTGGATACTAGTTTTATTTGATCACTTGGGAATATTAATTGTTATACGGGAGACATTTTATAGATTCTCTACTATAAAGACAAAGAACACTTGCCCGTTTCCAAGTTCCGACTCACAACCGTTTGCCGTGCTGCGATGTGAACTGTCTTCCTGAAAAGCAAACATTTGCTTACTAATCCTCCAGACGCTTAATAACATAGCTATAGTTTTACTTTTTAGATTTTTATAATCATACGAGTAAAAGAGTCAATAATTGATACCAATTGAATTCATTATATAAGGACTGACCCAAAAGGAGAATGACTTATTTTTTCCCGGATAGACGGACTGATGGGTGACGGTTTCTCTGGCTGGGTTCAAGGGAGGGAAGTCTCAAGAAAGGCTGAAGACCAATGGTACTTGACTACCAATCTTTTTGGAATTCCAATCGTATGATTGCAAAACCTCTATAACGTAACCTCGTTATACTCCGTCTTGATCCGAATTTTGGAGCAGCACTACTCTAACAACTTGTGCGTGAAACTGGGAAAAACAGGGAAAGAGGCTTATGACATGGTGAAGGCAGCTTATGGTAATAACCCCAAGGGTAGGTTGAGTCTTTGTAAGTGGCACAAGTTTTTTCACGATGCTGAAAACGCCGGACGCTCAGGACCCATTCGGTTTCAAAAAGTAACCAAAATCTTGAAATAATGAAGGCTTTGTTGGACACGGATCGCAGATTAGGTATTTGTATGGTTTCCGATGAACTAGGTGCCAATTAAAGTGATGTGAATCCATTTATGACCGAAAACATGGGCATGAAATAGATGTGTGCCAAGTTGGCGCCGCGAGTGCTCACGGGTGAACAAAAGGAGACTCGCTATCGGATCTACCAAGCTCTTCTCGACCAAGGTTAGCCACCCTATAGTCCTGCCGTTGCCCCACCAGAATTCTTCTTTTTCCCCCGCCTGAAATCTGTGCTGAAAGAACGGTACCACGGCTCCATGGAAGCGTTACAATATATCGTGACGAGGGAGGTTAGCTACATTCCGGGCGACGCCTTCCGTAAGGCCTACCAGGCGCGATAAACCCACTGGCAGCGGTGTGTGGACGTACCAGAGTGCTACTTCGAAGACTTTTGAGAGACTAAGCCAATTGAGGCCATATATTTTTTAATCAACTCAGCCGTACTACTTTTGGGACATACCTTGTAAAAGAAAAAAACTATCAATGGAAGTTTGTATATGGAAGAATGCTGAGTCAGGGGGTTACGCATATGGAAGAACTTCTAAAAGATAAAGAGATTGTGAATTACTTCATGTGTTTAAACAATTTCCTTATTTTGAAATCTTCTTAAGAAAAATAGGAAACGTCTATCTAAAAGAACACAGACTTAAAAAAATTACTCGGTGAAGAGTAAAATGGTGGAAATTTATACAAAATTTGAATTCACAGCGGGATTCAGAATACGAGAAAACTCGTATTCTGAATCCCGCTTAGGATAGGTTTCCTGAATTCAGAAAACTCGTATATGAAACGAGTTGTGGAATGCATAAGCTATGTCTTTTACTGTGAATGTTAGATCAAAGTTGAGGACCAAGAGGAATGCAAAACAGATTACAACTAGCCAATGAATAGTCAAGGAAATAAATAAACAACCAGATAAACGTATGCAGAAATGTGCTCATTAGAACTGCCAGAACATCTTTTAATTTCCGGTGATTCCGATGATCCCCAGAAAAACATATTTTCCTGTTTCATACTCTATTTAACTTGTTTTGAGTGTGAGTCAAAAACCTTAAAACTTAAATATTATTTACAAAAATTGTTCACAAAACGTTTTGATAGTACTTTGTTAATAAAATTAAAAATCTATTTCGGTACATGTAGGGGTCTAGAAATATTTTGTTTTATTTCAGGCACGCCAAGAATATGTAGAGCTATTGCCAAAGTAAAACGCTACCGAAAAGACTGATGAATACACTAGATCCATAGCGGAAAATGAAACAAAGACTACATATCAATGGAAATTATGAATATTTATATTACCTGCGATTGAACTAACATATTCAAATTTGAAAATCGACTGATTAATTTAGTGTTCTTTGTCTAATATAATACGAGGCATGCTCACAAAGTATGAGCCGGTTGATCACAGGAAAAAAATACTCATATGAAACACATTTTATTGGCACTTTTAGTTAGCTACAAACCTCCTTCATTTCTCTACACAATCGCCTTTCACTTATAAGCATTTTTCGTACCGCTGTACCAGCTTCTTTAACACCTCTACAGAAAAAGAAGCTCGCCGCCTGAGAGTTGAACAAATTGATAACGCCATTCTTGAATTCCTCTTCGGTTTCGAAACATTGCCCACCGAGCTTCTGCTTCAAGTGCCAGAAGAGGAAGTAGTCGCTAGGTGCGAGATCAGGACTGTACGGTGGATGGGTAAATAGTTCCCAACGACCCTAAAACTTGTAAAAAATAAAAGTGGAGAGGTTTTAATGGATTACGCATCTTTTTCTCGCGTTTCCAATGTTTAAATATATCATTAAATATTCCCTATAATTTTTCCATTTCCTGTCACTATTGACCAGTTGTAAACCTGTCAAATATTATTTTTTCCAAATTTTTTTAGTTTATGACATAAAAAGTGAAACTCAACTTTTTATATTTCCTCGACAGGCTCGTGACCTCTTCAAGACACAAGTATAATTGTTATTTTCCATTGCTATCGATGGGTTTCAGGCAATCTTTTTAAGAAAGCATGAGGAACAAAACATTGTCGCCGTTTTGCCTAAATTTGATTGAATGACGCAAAGACAGACCACCTACATCCTCATCCCTCTTACATTAGTTACCCATATCGAGCTCCTCTCCTTCGCCCGCTCCTGGCATCCTTCCCGATGACCCGTGGCAAGAACAAGGCTCCCGTCACCTACGCATTAGTTCCCTAGCCCATTTAAGACACTCCGTCATCCGGAGAGGACCCTTGAGATTTTTAGGGACTCCAATCATTCAATGTCACTGGGGACAGAGTTCTAAAGGCAAATTTGGGCATAATACTGAACACTAACGGCCACATTAAATCTTCCAAAACAGGAATATTTCAATGATATAATGACTATAGTGCATTATTTCTTCAATATTTCCTTGAGGTGCATATAAAATCCATATTTTGGAGTACTATGAATTGAAATCAGAAGAAATAAAGTAATTATTTACTGGATGGTATGAAAATAACTAACTCAAAAAATATATTTATACACACACACGAGTATATACATATGCATATGCGTGTGTGTTAAACTGTTTAAGAAGAAGAGAGAAGAGGATCATCTTCCATATATGGCCACCACCCATTTTCGATAGGTTTTTCTTTTTTCCTCACCCAGAAAGCGTACTTATGGTAGATCGTCGGCAATTCCAGAAACAACCACTCTTATTCTTTTCCTCTTAGCCGAGCGCATGCGGGAATTACATCTCTTCTGTCTTGTTTTTGCGATTTGCCTTCCTCGTGTCTTGTCAAATCACCAGTCACCACTTCACACAATGGTTGCATGTATGTATGTGTGCATGTATATATATATATATATATATATATATATATATATATATATATATATATATATATATATATATATATATTATTAGGTAATCTACCGGTTAAGGTAGGTTTTTGGATGGACACAACTATCAAATAAACATTTTGTGACTCCCCACCTAGCAAGCTAATCTATATCAGGTCCCTCTTCATCTCGGTGTACTTCTTTCCTCCCTTCATCCCGTCCAACATCCCTATTCTGTTCCTACCTCGCTTGCCCAACATTCTCCCCTCTATTACCCTCTTCAACATTCCACTACCGCTCAATACGCCTTTCATCCATTTTTCCTGCCTCCATAGGATTTCTTTCAACAAACCCCTCTCCTCCCCCACCATTTCTAGTACTTCCTCATTTGTTTTCCTTTCGGTCCATTTCACCTTCTCCATTCTTCTCCACACCCACATTTCAAAAGCCTCAAATCTACGTCTATTCTCCTGCTTCAGCGACCACGTTTCCGCGCCGTACATAGCTACGCTCCATATCAGAGTTTTTACGAGTCTTGTCTTAACATCCCTAGTCAACGTCCCCGTCATCAACTCCCTCCTCCTTGAGAAAGCCTCCTTGCCTAGCGCAATTCTTCTCCTTACGTCCCTACCACTTTGACCGTATTGGTCCAAAACACTTCCGAGATATGTAAACTTCTACCTGCTCTATTTTTTCCCCACCTATTTTAATATTTAGCTTAGCCTTTTTCTTTCTGGAAAATCGCATAACCTTTGTTTTATTAATATTGATTCTCATCCCATATTTATCGCACTGAACCTCCAATTCACTCAGCAATGCTTGCAATCCCTTGGCTGACTGAGCAACTAATGCTTGGTCATCAGCAAACCTAACCGATTTTACGAATTCCCCTCCGACTTTCATTCCTACCTCCAGTTCTTCCCATGCCTCTTTAATCATTTCCTCTACATATACGTTGGACAGTACCGGTGACAATGGGAAACCCTGCCTTACACCTCTTCCTAACACTGCCCATTCGGACTCTCCGTTCCCAACTCGCACCTGAGCAGTCTGAGACATGTACAGGTTGCGGATCAGTCTCCTGTCCCTCCAATCCATTCCTATTTTCTGCAATACACGCATTAATTTTTCCCAATTCACTCTATCAAACGTTTTTTCGAAATCTACAAAACAGGCAAAAATGTCCTGGTTGTATTCTATATTCCTCTTAATTAGTGATCTCATTACTGCAATGGCATCACGCGTACCTCTTCCTTTCCTAAACCCAAACTGGAAAGGTTAGGTAGGAGCCAGACGAAAGGTAGTCCACGCAGCGTCTGTTCCTCAGTGAGGCGGCTGCAATGGCGTCTGACCCCAGTGGGGCGGCCATTAAGTGATAGTGTCACGTTAACCACATCACTTATAATTCCCAAGAATATAATTATATATATATATATATATATATATATATATATATATATATATATATATATATATATATATAGATGATGCGGAAGTACTCAAGAGAGCAATATAACTTTTGGACGGGACAATAGAACACAATAAAACAGATAAAACGTACAAGGACACTCACACTGTAGATTATATGAGCTTTCGGCCTACTCCGAGGCCTTCTTCAGGTCAGACTGAGAGGTTTTGAGGGGAGAGTGCCTGGGGAGGGAAGAAGGGGGGCGGAAGATTTAGAGACTGCTGGGAAGGGAATTAAAGATGGAGGTTAAGGGTGGGAATTTTAAAGGATCGGAAAGCTAGGACATATGCTGATCCGCAAGTTCTCACCACTATGTTGGTGGTTGAATCGGGTAGGGATTCTAGAACTGTTAGGGAAAAGCATTCGCCCAATGATAGGTTGTGTGAACTTGCGTGTAATCCCACGCTAATTGCCTCTCCAAAAATATTATCTATCTTTTGTCGTGCAAATAATGCACTTCATTATACATAGGCGAATGCATTACCCCCTCATCCATTCGAATGAACAATCACCGCTACTCATGTAATTCTGCTTCACTCTCTTCTCTTCCAATCCCTTTACACGCAAGTTCACACATAACACATTCGTTGTGTGCGATGCGTGACATCTGTTGAAATGGAGATGATTTTGGGTGTTGGTTGGTTTAATGTGGACTGAGGTGTAAAAATGATTGTTATGGACATGAAAGTCAATATCTAGAAAGGTGAGATTCGAGTATGATATCGAGGAAGTGAAAGAAACCGAGGAGGAGGAGTTGAGAGAGGAAATGAAGGATGATAATTTTTCGCGTCCGTGGGACCAAAGGAGGAAAATATCATCAATATAACGGGCCCAGAAGAGTGGTTTAAGAATTTGTTGCTGGAGAAAGTTTTCTTCAAGTTTACCCATAAAAAGATTGGCGTATGCAGGAGCCATACGCGTGCCCATTGCAGTATTCGCAAATATATTTTCTCATTGAATTGGAAGGCATTTTTGGTGAGAACAAGTTGGCTCAGTTCGATAAGAAAATCTTTGGACCTTCACGCTTGGAATGAAGCAATGACATATATTTTAAATATATACATCATCATACATCATCATTGTAAATAAATTAAAAGCATTACATTCAGCCCATGCACAGAGTTTGAAAATGTCCCCTATGGTAATTTTATGTACATGACCCAGAAACTTCAAAAAGTAGGACAACGCATCATAGCTCATGTTGCAGCATAATTAAATATTTACAGGTGATTTTATTTAATTTTTAAATTAACTCGTATCATATACGTTTGAAATAATACGTAGCATGAGGTAATTCTCATAACTGCACTGATTATTAAATAGCCTACACAAAGGACGCTGATGCCTTAATATTTCTCCCTCCTATTAAAAATTAAACAGATCAACTCATGAAGCATAGAAATCTTCTTATTTACGTAATTGCTGCAGTTATACCACTCCAAATGTTTCTATAACCGACATAAATTTCCTTCGTTTCCATGGAGAGTCGTTAAAACAGCGAAATATTTACGCGAGACGTAGTGTAACACATTATGCAAATTTGCCAATCGTGAATCCGGAGTTAAGGTTAATTGCTTTGGAGAATATTATGTACCAAAATATGGGGGAAATAAACTAATGAATTTAAGACGGGATTTAAAAGTCTGGTGCCATTCAAGGAAACGAAAGAAAATGAAGGATTCGAGGTAAACAGTCTTTCTTGAAATGTTCAGGCGATTAAAGACAGAGCACTGGAAATACCACCTGAAAACTTTATCTTGTTAATAATTTTTCAATAAAAACGGCCACTCCCAAGGTTGATGGGTTGAAAAAGAATAGACATGATGATTAAAAAGCGGCAATTGGCTGGGTAAGGGAATGAGAGTTGGGCGCCACTTCGGTGGGTACGGGAAAAAGTGGAAACTTTCTAGATCAATGGCGAAGAACGCCTTTCGGTTGGAGCGAAAATATTCATTTACATGCACCGGGAGGAAAAGGAACACGGGGTGGTATTCAGGTTCGTTTTGGAAAGTAAAAATTAAAGAAAAATATCGAGCGTAAAAGTGCAAATGAGGCAAAAGGAGTAATATTATTGGTTTCTGCAAAGGATATGTTAACCTGCGCGTAAATCTTTCGGTATGATGTAAAAAGGCACCATAATTACAGAAACGGTGTAAAAAGTATCAGGGGAATATTGTGAAAAAATTCAATTTTTTTTATTACATGTGACATTATCGAAATAGCATATCTTTTATAATGCTCATTTTCGCTATCTATGATGATGTTTCAGTGCAAAGAATAAATAAATGTAACTACATTAATACATTACATATTTATTATATATCGTAATGTGTTATGCCATATTAAGGGGGGACGTGGTCATCCAGTGTTAAACATTTGAGGACTCGGACGGAGGACTGGAGGACCGGAGGACTCAAATTCAATTCTCAAGAACGCCTGTGGGTACCCTGAGCTTCATCCAGGCTGTGCCATTTCTTGAGAATCAAATCTTACTTAAAAACCAAAGACGGCACAGGCGTAGGAACTGTCCCCTCCGGCCTGGTTGGTGATTTTTACACGCCATTGGACTTAATACTAAGTGCGCTAAAACTTCAATTATCAATCTGACTTTTGGGTAGATTACTGTAGTTTATGGTTTTTTGATACATATTTATTGATGGTTATATCATGTTCGTGGAAAATAAGAGTAATAGTTTGGAGTGAACTTGATAGCCGGTTTAGGAAAGTTTCGGTCGCCTCCTAAGTCCCTCGGGCTATACGTCTAACAACCTCTTCGAAAATAAATAAAGCATTAGATGCAAGAAAGTTGCAATAATTATTCAAAATAATGAATTACACTACACAATGAGCATTTCCAAATTGAAATAAAATTATTCTGATATCTGCATAGCGTCAATTTTGGCCCAAATAAATATTTTATAACAATGAAAGCAACGAAGTCATTTGAAACATAAATTTGCCGCATAATAGGGAGTTTTCAAAAGCCTACCTTTTGATTTAATGTATTGAAATTGCCAAAATGATGGTGGAAGGGAGGTAAAAGGTTCTCTTTTGAATTAAAAACGAGAGGATTACGCTCCTCTATCGGGGATTGACAATCGAAGCTGAGAAATTCACCGAAGCATTAAAGCGTTGCGGGTAGCGGGAAGAAGATTCGGCTTCGTGATCCGTATCCATAGCAGCGAGGGGGACGCCACTCCTCCCCCAGCCCACACACTCTGGAAACCCTTAATTCGGTAGGCGACCCCTGATCCCTACTTTACCATGCTCCATTCTCAACCGAACCCCAATCTCAAGTCCTTTTCCTATCCAACCCTTCTCTTGTCCTTCCCTTCTAAACGTGGCCTCTTCACCACATTTTCCCTTTCCCTAACATCCCGCGTAGATACCAATTACTCCAACCTCTCAGATTTTAACACAAGTCCCACGTCGTGGTTCTCAACACACATCACAGTGTCTAGGCAGAGATCCTACGAGACCCTATGTCCATTCATGACCAAAATATGAAGCTATTTCTCTTTCAATGCTAATGACATCCATCATTTTCCCTTCACGACACTAATTAGTTTCCCTATTCCACGCCAGATCTCCCTTCATTTTGTGTCTTTTTCCATGATTCCGATTGATAAATATTTAATGAAACCAAGCCATTTATTCCAAATATTTGGTGTGCATATTTTAATAATTTTTATATTAGCAGTGAATAAGACAATGATAAACAATTAATATGCAGATATGAAGTACCACGGCATCTTAATAAAGAGAGATTTCATGAATGAACAAATCAATTTTCAACATCCCCAAGATCGAAATTAAACATTTTTATCGAGTTTTTATTTTATAATGTTGCGTACTATATTACCGAGATGTTAATATAATTTCGTAAATTATCAAAGTAAAAAACTCCTGCAGCCGTTTATAATGTTGATAGGTTTTAATTTTTAAGTTTAAGGACGAATTTTTTCATTATTTCACATAATTAAGGCTATCCAGTCGAGTAAACCAGTTGCACTTAGATATTATTATTTACCGATGCATAATTTCCTTTTTGCTATCGTGCTCTAGATGTTACCATGATAACGATCATGCAAAAATACACCTACAACACTTACTATGACGCAAAAAAATATTTTTGTCAGTCCTTACTTTTTTATCACTAATGAACACTTTCACTTTGTCTTCGACGATTTTCTCCCTCTTATTGATTGAAAGTAGATTTTGTCAGTTTATTAATGGTTACGTCAATCAATATACATTCATTTTAACAGTTGATAACTCACAAAATTCCCTTAAATGCTATGGACTTGTTCTTTTGTTGTGCTTTCCGAATAATATGGCGGCAGATTAATTTCACACTACCAGTATATAAATGCCACACATTTTCTCACGGCAGAATTGTCCAAAAATAGGTAACAACGCGATTGTGAATTAAGGCAAAAAAGGAGGAAATACGGTTAAAAACGATTTCTACCAATACCAATATTTTCACTTTTCTTACTGTCGTCAATGGTTTCTCAAATTGCATTATTTAATTGTGTATCTAATTTTTACCTTTCACGGCCATTTGGTAATTTAACCTTTTTCAAACTTTAACCTTCATTTTTTACAAAAATAATTAACACCTAATAAAGCAGTACAAGTTCCAGCAGACTGAATATCCAAAAGGTTTCTCAGTGCATTATATATTAATGATTGACAAATTCAAGGTGAAATATGTTATATGGTCCTCGAAATTTATAGTAATATAAAGAATGGTTGTCAATGGATTACTTCGTTTTTATTCCTTCAGCAAATTCCGCTAATACTCAAATACAGAGCTTGTTATTTTATTGCATTTTTTATTTGAGAATCATTAAACTAATTTCTGTTTCTTGTTTAGATATTAAGACAGTAAGAAAGGGTTTAAATGACAATGCCTTAGTTCAATATTTTCAAGTTAATTTTATTATTATCTATCAAATTCAAAACTCATGTGACATATTTGTAATGGCTGGAATTAGTTACTTATTCTTTTAGTATGCACGTAATGTTCGGCTCGGCTTTTGTTTACACTAAATGCTTATTCTTCGGATCAATGTATTTTACATGTTTATTTGCACCAATCCGTTTATGAGCGCAAAGCAACACAATATTAAAGCACGCATTATTAAATTCGTTAAAGTCACCTGCCAGTCACCTTCGGCATTGTAATCAATGGTGGAGATTATTCGATCAATATATTGCCTTTGTTTCAGTTTCATTTTAATCGATGCTTTCCCTTTTATTACAGCCTTTTCCTCTCTCTTCATCACCAACCATTAAGTGTTCCTTCTCTACGTTCTCCATTTCAAAACTTTCCTTCACCCTCCGATAGCGCGCCTCTTTCGATCTCATTGGAGGGTTGACAAATAAAGCTCATTAAATGTAACCTCCTCCCTTTTGTGCTCCATACGCTAACCCTCGCCTTTCTCATCTTTGCATCCTCTCGTCGGCTTTTTCTCTGTCCCCCGAGAGGCCCGACCCCGGCGTCGTCTCTATTTAACTTAACGCGTTACTAAATATTCCTTTAATTCCCTCTTCCAGGCGTAATGACAGGTCCCTTCGGCTCCCAATGACTTTATTCTTCCAATAGCAGCCAAAAACCTCCCTCTAGCTGATTGCCTCCCTGCATGAGATGATAGCGCCGTGACTTTACGTACGCATGCCCACCGTTAGACTCCTTCCCTTTAATTCGCTTTCCAGCCGAAATTACTTCGACCCTTGTCCATTGGCACTAATTATGAAGGGGAATGTGGCAAAGCGGTCGTTCAAGGCTTAAGAAATGAATTTTCTTTTTATTTCCCCTTCAACTACACATTTAATATTGATCATGATTATTAGTTAAAACAATTAACCTTTAAGTAAAATAATCACTTTGTCTCAGTATTTTTACCACAACAATGATTTATGCAACTCTAAAACCATTAGTCATATATTGCGTTATATTTATTTGCCATATTTAACAATTTGGGAAAATAATTCAAGTTTTTAGTATTTAAGATGAGAGCATGAGGAAAATTGAGATAATAAGTCGAATTCAGAGGAAGAAAAATATTCAAGTTTTACTCACTCTGACGGAAGTGAGGACCCTGCTTCGTAAAGTTCGAAGAATCCAGAACAAGTTGAAAAAAAATATTCCATGATTAAGAAGGATACTCAATGTTGTGATAGAAGGGATATTTTTGTAATGTGGAGGAGAGGAAGGTTTTTGGAAGAAAAGAAGGGTGGGTGGTATAATGTAAGGAAAACTGAAAAATAAAATACAGTAGTGCAAACCAAAGTTCTGACTTTGGGAAGTTTATGACAATCAACTTTCCAAAGCAGAACTACATTTAACCCGTACTTCAGCAATTATGATGATGAACAAGAAAGATAAAAATAGTTTCGCATTAGTGGTTTATTCAAGCTCAGAAAATGTTAAACTTCATTGAATTCGCATTCGGATAGTTCAAACTTACCTTGAATGTTGTGAAATGGTTAGTGACAACATTTCCTTTAAAGATTATCTTATACCTCTTATCCTATATAATCGGAATATCTATCTCTTAAAATAAATAGTTTCCAAAGGTGGTTATTCGTTCCATTTGAGTCTAAAACGTATCATGCTGTTACTAATTAATTCACCCAGCACAATGATATGAGTGGCACATGGGTATGAGTGTACTTAAACATACATTTTTCTAATAAAAACGCACATCCCTTCATAATAACTAGTTCTTAAAAAATATTTATGTGTTATTACAGCGATCGAAATGGTTCAATAATCTGATCGAAAATGTCACCTGAATAATGCTCCATGTTAAAGCAGAGCTTTAATTGTAGTTATATTTTTACACGCGTCGACGGACATTCATTTTTCTTCAAATTTTCCTTAACTGTCCGAATATTAATAAATTATTATTTTCGAGCAAATTTCCAACAATTAGTTTTCGAAGTAAAAACCATTTCAGGGTATATGAGCTTTAAAATTGAATCCATTAGATTTGGGTTGTGATGACTTCAGAAAAAATTTTGTTCAAGTTCCATAAAGACTAGACACTCCTATTATTAAAATCGATTCACGATTTATTTCAGGTAAAACCCACTAATTTCATTAATGTTGAGGGGTTATAGACCACAAAAGTTCTAATTTTTCTCGCGGCGTGGTGATCGTTATCACGAACAAAGTTAAAACAAATAAATACATTATTTAAAATATATGCTCACAATGCAAGTGTGAAGAAGAATGGAGAAGTTGAAGTGAACTGTAAGGAAAAGCAAACGAGGAAGTTCTGGACAGAATGAGGAATGAGAGGATAGTTGGAAGAAATAAAAAGGAAGCAGGAAAGATGGATGCAGAGCACTTTGATTGGGGATGGGATATTGAAGATTGCGATAGAGAACTTTGGGCAAACGAGAAAGGGGAAGGAGTCTGATAGGCTGTTGAATGGAATGAATGGAGGAAAGAAGTATGCGGAGTTGAAGAGAGACTTACTGTAGTGTCCCATTTCAGATTGTGTTTTTGATTAGTAGAGGTGAGTAAAAATAGTTGCACGGTTGTTTAGGCTGGATTCTTACAAAACCTAACTGGTAAAATTAGTAAAGTATTCTATTGTCTAAAATGCGATCGTTTTTAAACGGGGGATTGAGTCACTAGGGAGATTTTTAAAAGATTTTCTTAGTGATCCTTGCAGTGTTTTCATTTCTATGAATAAAAACTATTTCGCAGCAGCAAAAAGACACCATTTAAATTCATCTGGGCAACGAATGTCCAGCAAAGCATAAGTGAAAGAATGTGTTGCCTAGCATTTAGGATAAATAGAAATAAAATCATCACTGAGACATGAACGGAACAAAATGTCACTGCTAGACAATTATCTATGTGAAAATAAACAACTCCTAATGACAAATTACACAATATTTCAAACAAAAAAACAATTATTTAATCAATTTTACGGATTTTAGACTTTTTGACTGCAGTATCATTTACACGTACAGCAACAAAAAGTTTGAATGAAAATTGAATTAATTGGTACTATTGCAGAAGAATGACCCCCTTATGCATATTCCGATACATTTTTATGTGTATTTCTATCTTTGAGTCTTCATACTGAAAGTTATAGAAAAATAATCCTCAAACATCTCCGAGCTAAAATTTGTATTTGAATGTTTCTATAGGAAATAATATCTAAATCAACTTTGTTAAAGACTGTTCTAATATAAAAATGTAGGAATGCGTTGTTGCAATTGATGCTAAAAATAAATTAGTTGAGTTTTGCAGAAATACACTATGACAGGTATACATCGCCATGTTTTTATAACTACATATGCTTATGCAACGTCAGAAACTTACCTACATTAGCAACATTCGTTTTTGGCAAGCATTTTATATTTACACTCCCCTTTTTTCAACGGTTGATTTTAGGAAGACGTTCCATATAATAACATTGGCAAAAATAATGAATATTGTACCTATGATAGGAGCAGAATGGAGAGAAAAACAACTTATCCGGAATCTGAACATGTCACAGACGCCCAGGTGCGGATAGAAAATGGAGAGGCAGAATCGTCAAGAAAGTTAGACAGAAAATGCCAAGTAGCATTAAAATTATTAGCAGTTTTTTCAATACAATTCATATGCAGAGGAAATCTTTATGGAGGCATGAAAAATATTGAAGGCTGGAATTAGAGTAGGTGGAGAACTTTCAGATCCACAGATATCAAGAATTATTTGCCCAGCCAGCCAAATTGGTTAAAATCATTAATTATCGCATTCCATAATCACTGTGATAGGCATGTAATGAAAATTAATCGTAAGAAAAGGCTGGTAATAAAATTATCGACAAATATGAAGGCTTCGATTAAAATAGTTGAGGAAAATAGTTTTTATGATAAAACAATTCAGCTACATGGGAAGTGGATGGGCAAAGGGTGGATGGATTTAGAAGAGTTTGGACAAAGTAGTGGGGAACTTAGAACTAAGTGAGGTAAAGAAGTGGTAGTTGATGGGAAACACTTTGAATAAAAATGTGGAAACAAGACCAGGGAAAAGTCTATTATGGAGGGAGATGTATTGTAGTTTAGAAACCTAGCACTTGAGGCAGGAGGAAAAACATATATTGGATACCTTCGAGTTGTGTGTTTGTGGAGAAAAATGGGAAAATTAAATGAACCGAAAGAAAAACTAAGCATCATATTCTAGGTATGATAGGCAAAGAGAAAGGGTTGATGGGAAAGATGAAAAATGAAAAATTTGGATAAGGCATGGCAAATACATAGATGGACAGTCGATGCTGAAGACAGAAATATTGGGGAGAATGTTGTGAATGCGAAATAGAGGTAGCATTAGAGGTAGGCATTTTGGATGGAATTAAGGGACGTACAAAGCATACAGTTCTTGTGATACATGATTTCACTGAATTTTGCGTTATCTTATTTAGGACTTAGGAGTGAGTTTGCAGTGCCAGTTTTCATTGAAAATGAACCATAGTCCGGTAGACAATGCGATTATTTCTCTTAATTTAAATTCTTAAATAATTAAAAATTGATGTTTCGCGATGAAATGTAATCTCCGATCATAGGAAACATCAAACGTCAGTCGTCTAACTTTGCATTAAACTCTAGTTCCGAATAGGATCTATTAAGTTATTCTGCTAGAAATGTGAGCATAATCAGTATAGACTTAACAAAATACTTAATTTTATAAGACTCTGTCTCAGATGTTATTTGTTGGAAGTTTTTCAAAGGCAGGTGTCAATTGGTAAATTCCACCGGAATTGCTTATTTCTGGTGGAATCAGCTAAGTTAATCCTCCCACATTTACGTAACCAATGCAGCATTATTAAAACACTGTAAAACTTAACCATATACTACAAGTAAAAACAGAGGTTAATTTGAAGGTAAAGAGAATATTGATTCCATACACGTTCACATTCAAGAGAATTGTGCACAAATAAAAGAATTATTTAATTCCGATATACGCAAACGAGAATTTTAAGAAATTGCTCTAGTTTAGGGTCAAATTTCTACTCGTACTTGGCCAGTAAAATTAGCAATTTGTCGGAGAAACCGTTGTTAGCAGTGAGGAAATGCAGCAAAGGATAACCGGAAGACGCATTAGCGGCCACTGTTACGTCCCGCTAGCGTCCACTCTTTTTTTAGTTGAATGGCAATTCCACTGTTTACAACCTGACGCTCCGCTATGAATCATGGCAATTTCCCAGCATTCCAAGTGATAAACCGCATCCATTTACGGCTGGCAAATTTCCTGCATAGCCACGACTTGCACGAGCCGCCCTCGTGGAAGTAATGGGGAATAAATATTTGAAGTGGAGTCAGCCACAGCATTTACAGGCATTAGAGACACTCATGTCAACGGTGACCAGTTTATAAAAGTACGGAACAAATTAAAGCTTTCGCATCCGTCTTCACTCGCTAAAGTATCTCTGCATGGGGAGGTCTTGAAACTTAGTTGGAGCTTCCCTCCTGTCGGGTACATGATAAAAATTTACAAATGCAGAGGTCACTTTATTTCCGAAATAATCTTCGCGAGCAGACCACCCGTATGAATGGGAAAGCAAACGGCGAACACAGAAGGTCGCGAGATCCTCCCGCCGGTTTTCTCCTCCTGTGTTGACTCTCTCCTGAATCACGCAGATTATCTTCTATCACGCTTCTTTTTGGAAATTTTGTCCTACTCATTTCCACACAATGTGATTTAAAGGCGTAATTTCAAGTGTTAACGTTTAATTATTAAATTTGTTAACGCTCTCTTATTAAATTATGTCGTCTTCTTTTATTACCGATAAGAACGGAGCTCGTCCTTAGTTTAATTAAGCGCCCACGTGGATCACGACGAAGCATATATTTTTGCAACCACATCTAGGTCTTAGTGTTAATATAATGAACCCATTATTATATTGTTCTCTCAAACGTAGTAAGTACAGCCTCTCTGCTGTAGATTACGTGTAACTAACTCTATGGGTCTGCTGACAGGATTAATCATTTATTTCAGTAATAATAAATAATTACATTTGATTCAATTAGACACTTTTAATCGCATCGTGTGCATGGCATTATAAGTGTTGATATTTAAATCCAAATCCTGGATTATATGCAACTCCAAGCAACACAATATTGTTTCCAATTCATCAGTGAAAATAATCTAATTGGTAAACTTCAGTTTGCTACCCGTTGGTCAACTGAAGTTAATTTTTTGCCTTATCATGCATTTATATTAGCAATAGGTATCTTTAAAAAATCCATTAGTTATAAATAAATATCTTATAAGTAGTTCATACATATGATCCATGAGATCACTCTGGTGAAAATTCTGGATGGCAAACCAGAATGGTGTTATTCACGAGGTTGGAAAAGTTCAACTGCTTTTGCGGAATTATTTATTTGCCGACATCCACAGACACTTGCAAATCAAAACATAGGAAATACTACCATTTTCATAAAGTAACTTTGGTAAAATAACGTATTAAATAATTTATGGAGCCCATTCCGACTGTAAGGTATTTATTATGGTAAGATAAACAAACATTTAATAAGTAGTTGAATATTTAGTATTTAATGTAGAAGATAATTTTAGACAAGTGCCAAGGGTAAAGAAATGTCAGCTAGAACAAAGAGTTGCAATCTTCCCGAAGCAAGACAGCTATTGCGATTATATTTTCTGAGATGGAATCTTAACTCCCTTATTTTCAACACCCGAAAAGAAATTACCATTTTTTATTGGAGTACCAGATTTCATCTACGAATTTTAAACAGCATGTTTCCGACTTGGCATCTAATATTCGTAATTTATTATTTAACATCTTACAAGCCAGTGACAAGTTTCTCAAGAATACTAATAATAAGTTATTGAGGCCGGTACTACTACATGAAATTTCAAAAAGATAATTTTCAAGTAATTAAGTTAAAAATGCCAAATGATAAAATGCACTATGTAAGGACAGTATATTTTTAAGATCGTTGTTCAATAGTTAATATTCATTCCCTCAGGAATAATAAAGGAAAACCGCAATTATTTTTCATTAGATTTTATTTTTGTCCATTGTAAAACCAAAAAATCTTCGCATGCTCTTATTATGTGATGAAAGATTTATAGTAGTAATTTCGTTCAGTTCATTCGTCAATCCTTTGATCAATTTAAAACCTCAATTCAATGACTCATGGCTGAGTAAATAAGAAACATTTTTACACATAATTAACACTCTTTTAAAAATATATTTTAATTTTTTCCCTAAAGTTTTGTAGCTAACTCACTAAAATTCAACTAAATGTGATTAACTTATCTAACTTAAAATACAGTTTGGACATTATCCTGAAGGATCGCTCAAGAAGAGTGTTAAAGTTGTTACCTAAGAATACATCCACCAAGTAAAGTGGGACAAAATGTTTCCATTATAATGCTGCTGACCCAAAATAATGTGGAACGACTGAGGAGTATTATAATTTTAAGAAAATAATCTTCGAATAATTCTCTTTATAACGAGCATGATTCACCTCTCAAATTTACCAAAACGAAAAATACTATGGCACGCCAAAAGGAAAGCTAACAAAGGAACACAAACTCGACTCACCAAGAGAATCCTTTTTCAAGTCTGACTTGTCTCAAAGACAGAAGGTAGATGAAAGGAGACGAATTAATATTTGGAATTCCAAGAAATTGAATAGTTCTAGAGTAATTGGAGGCAAATTAGGGCGGCAGGGATTTTCGAAAGATTCTTGGTAATGGATTCTGAAAACCAAAAGGTAGATCTGAATTAATCAAATTTTACTTACGGAGGGGAAACTTTAAAGATATGAAGAAGAAATCTCGCTGCGCATGTAAATTAAACCGAGTAATGTTTTGACAAAGGCTTTAACAAGGAAGGGTTGGTGACTATGGAAGGTAGACTCCGCGAAACAATCTTTGTATTTCCGCTGTTGATTGGAATGGGAATAATTGCGTTGTTGAAGATCATTTTGGCATTCCATGGTAGAAATTCCTTTCCAAATTAACCGAAGGTATTTTTGGGAGAGCCAAATCTCTGACGCATTATGTCTATAAATACGGAAACTGCATTAGTGATGGTTGAATCATAAATTTAAAATCAAGGAAAATGTTTCAACTTAAAACTTACAACTTTATATTAAAGTAAACTGAGAAACAATAATTAAAATGGAAACCTTTTCAAGGTTATACATACTAAGAAATGGCAGTCGATGTTGACAAAATTATCCGTCAAAATTTGCAAATAACCTAAATCCATTCCTTCATAATGAATATTTATTATCTATTTATCAAATTACGTAATCATCTAAACACAAGAATTAGATAGTCTCAGTCAATATTAGAATTGCCTCAGGAATGAATATGTCTCTTATTTATTTCTTGAAGCAATAGTGCAATAAATCTGCAGAATTTCTTTATCTTTCTCAAATTACTTATCGTACGATTAAAAAACTGTTTAAGTAAAAATATTTATCAAACTATAAGCACTAAAAGCATTTATGATAGTCTCTCTGTTTAGATCCTTCTTTACACCGTAATTGACAGGGAAAATACTAGTGATTTCCAGATTTAATTTAAAATGTAAGTAAATAAAGAATCATTTTGTGTATAAGAATGAAATGAAATAATCTCTAAAATCAATGCTTATAAAACTAGAAATATTGTACTTCTACTGACGTTTTTATAAATCAAACCACTTTACTTTTCCACACAACCGTTTTAATTTTCACGACCCAGGTTTCGTTATAGCATAACATCATCAGGTAAAAATGCAAGTCTAGCACAGTAAATATACATATCTCTGGGCGGAGGGGAAGAGGAGGTAGGAAAGAAAGGATTGGTTGAGCTAGGAAGATGGGGGCTAAAAGTCTATGGTTTGAGGCGGAGAAGAAGGATTGGTAATATTGACAAATTAACAATAATTGGATAATTAGATTAGATAAAAACCAATTAGATAATTAGCAGGCTGGAAGGACAGGGTCGATACAATATCGCAAAAAGCCCACCTGACATCGGATTAAAGTGGTTTGATTTATAAATACGGCAGTATGAAGATTTTCCACTAAGTTTCGCCAGAAACTGTTTTATTGTACTTCTACCCAAAGCAACTCCCTTATCTAATCAATTGAATATTTCTGGATCAAATTAGGGAAGTTTATCCTAGATGAAAATAAGGTAGAGTAAGATGTCTATGCCGCGAAAAATAATTTTATATTATAGAAAATGTACCCACCGTTTAAGAATCAGAAATAAGAACTCATTATTAATTATTCTAAAGAAAATGAAGTCTTGACAATAAACATATCAACGGACACTCAGTTAAATTTTTATTGTGTCATAAGTAAGAATCCTTCAAGTGAACTTTTAACAAACTTAACATTTGATAAACTCATATTTTTAATTAACGTAAATATATTTTTTGACAAAAATAATCATTGGGGAGAAACCTTTTCATTATGTCTTTTGCCAAATTATATCACAAAATTTCACACAAATGTCGCTTTAAAGTATGTCAATTTTAATCATTATAGTGAAGTTTTCTATACACATGATAATACTTTTTCTACTACACATAAAAAACCCAGTTGATTCATGGCTTTTCGAGGATTAAATCAGCTCCATTTACATATTAGTAAACTAGTATCATTGCAGAAAAGCTAGACATATGAACAAAACAGATTATTTTGGGTTAATTACGTCACTTTCTTCTTTTCAACAGCGTTTCTATTTAAGTAATAATTACTTAAAATATAACCCACCATGTTGAAATTATCATTACATGTGGACAAGATATCACAACTAACAATTGTCTGTACCGTGATCCAAAAAGAATTAGGGTTTATAGAATAATATTATTTTGGAAAATAGAGTTACCCGCATAAGAAATTCGATCGTTTGTCTCTTCACCCTCGTATAAATGTCAATAAAAGAAGGCTGAAATCAGTACATTATCATAATTAATTGACTTATGGAAGCTAACCAAGGAATTCTTTTTAAAGATAAACAAGTGACGCAGGGAAGACTAGTTTTCAAAACCGTCAGTTTTAATTTTGTGCGTGGGAGTGAAAGAAAATATGACTTAAAAAAATAACTGTCAGGTGATCATTATATGTAGGAAAAATAACGAACGATGCAAATAAAAAATTGAGTCTTCACCATAAATTCCCTTTGGCCTGGATGAATATTCAAGAAAGAAAGAGAACTGAGGAGGGACAAAATGGGCCGAAGAAGGAAATTATCCACATGGCCAACCCCTCTTAACAGCCAACTGCTAAGCGCGAGGGAGTGAATATATCAATCCCAAAAGTTTTTTTTTTTGACAAGTTCTAAGATTTTGGTCCTTAAGTAGACCAGAAATAAAAAGAAAGAAAGGCCATTAAAGGGGAACTTATGGAAAAACTAATCAGAGTGGGGAAATCATAATTAAAGAAAACAGAGAAGAGTGGAGGCCGAATTTTTGCATAATATGGAAGAGAATTATTCAATTATCTGTACCAAATACCTTGACGCTCCCAACTATCACTCCCACGTTTACTTCCGTTTAGATAGAAACGAGGCATTGATTTATGGAAACGCGTAAAGGAGTGAAGACGCATGGATAGAATAAAGGGACGGAGAAGAGAGAAAAAATTGGAGATAACGAAAGAGAGAAACGTAGTGTATGGGGGGGGGGGCACGTTGGAAAGGGAATCACGAGAACTATTTGCATTTCCGTTCTCGTTTGCAAATTACTAAACGCAACAGGTGCTGCCATCGACTCTGATAAGTCCGGAAGACACAGAAAGGGACGCAAATGGAGGTTGAGTGCATCCATACGTGCGCCTTGTTTTGCCGCGATGGATGAGGCAAGTGAAATGCGATAAAAAGAAGCAGTGAGGAGCTTCGAGTGGATTAAGCGGATATTAAGGTCACGGAGGAAGTGTGAATTATAAAGACTCTCTTGGTAGATTAGTTTGTTCAATATCATTTCGATCTATCGTTCTTTTTTTTCAGAAAACTTTCTAACAAACCTAATTAATTCTCAAACATGACTAGCAGTAGAAGTTTTTCTGGCGACGAAAAATTTTAACCTAAGAGCTTAATCATTAGATAATGGATGTGATTAAGTTTATACGGAAAGTTATGAACTAAATGTTTTATGTACCTTACTAAATTAGGTCCTCTGAATACCAACCAGTTTCTTAATTGCATCTAAATGGAAGCGGATAGAAGACTACGTTGTAAAATTATAGAGATATTGGTGTAGGTATATTAGCACTAAAGTGTGAAACAAGACGTCTCAAGCAGTAAAAGACTGATAACCAATCCAAACACTAATGAACAAAATGAAATAATTAAAATGAACATATTTTAAACATAAATAATTATTTAGCGTTCGCGCAATTTCCAATAAATTATGAACCAAACACGTTATTTAAACAATATTATTCAATTATTTTTCATTCATAACTTTGTTTTCTCACATTTCTCTAAAGGCATGAAACCAACATTGCAACGCAAAATTGTTATACAGATTAACCTAGGATTGTAATTTTTTCTATAATGTTAATTGAAATTAAAAGTGAAGATAATATGATTTTTAAAATACATAAAATCGTTTTATCATATTTTTTTCTGAAAAGACCCTAGCAAATTTAACTTCAACGGCTCACTAAAAAAAAATCTGTCATACTACCTTGAACAAAAAGTTCCCGGAATAACCACCGTGTGGCGCTCCCATCGTTCCGATTTGAGTTCTGTTTTTTTGTTAAATTGGTACATCTGTTGTTGATATTCCCTTTAAATCTTAGTGTCATAACTTGACATTTGCAAAAGTTACGTAGCCAAGAGTACATCTATCTCTGTGTGTGTTGGCGATTTTTTACAATTGCAGAAATGGATTTAAAAATGCAACAACGAACTTGTATTAAATTTTGCGTAAAAAACGGATTTAGTGGCGCACGGACGTTGGAAATGTTGGAAAAGTGTTTCGGCAACGATTCTCTAAAAAAAACGGTCGTTTACCAGTGGCACGAGCGGTTCAGAAGTGGTCGTGAGTCAATCGAAGATGATGAACGCAGTGGCAGACCATCGACATCGAAAGTCGGTGAAAAAATTGATAAAGTAAAAGAAATGTTGGTCAATAACCGCAAATTAACCATCAGAGAAATAGCGGAGGACTTGAACATTGCCTATGGATCCGCCCAAGACATTGTGGTTAATGACTTGGGTTTCCGTCGTGTAGCAGCAAAGTTGGTGCCAAAAGACCTCAATTTCATGCAAAAAAGAGACCGTGTTGACGTCGCAAAAGACATGATTTGCGAGGCTGAATCCGATCCCACATTCATCAAAAGGATCATTACTGGAGACGAGACGTGGGTTTATGAGTACGACACGCAATCCAGACATCAGGCAAGTGAATGGCGTTCACCAAATGAGCCGAGACCAAAAAAACCACGTCGTTTTCAGTCAAAAAAGAAGGCAATGCTGACGGTTTTCATGGATTACAACGGTGTAGTGCATCATGAATTTTTGCCAGAAGGCCAGACAGTAAACAAAGAGTATTATTTGGGCGTTATGAGACGTTTGCGTGAAGCAATTCGCCGAAAGAGACCAGAAATCGTCGCACAGTGCGTCGAGACCGTCGCACAGTGCTATCATTGTTCGTAATTTTTTGACGAAAAATGCAGCAAATACCATCCAACAGCCACCGAATTCACCTGATTTGGCTCCCTGTGACTTCTTTCTGTTCAATCGAGTTAAAAAACCATTACGGGGAACGCGTTTTAGCAGCCGAGAGGAAGTAATGGAAAAATCGCAGGAATCACTGATGGACATACCGAAAACCGAATATAAAAAATGTTTCGAGGATTGGATCAAGCGCTTGCATAAGCGCTGGCAAGTGTGTTGCAGTCAATGGGGATTACTTTGAAGGGGACAATATAGATTTAGATGAATAAACTTGTATTTTTAATTTTCTGAATAAATTCCGGGAACTTTTTGATCAAGGTAGTATGTTCATGTTAGTACAGGGAAAACCTAGTCATATTTCGCGGTGATACAGATGTGTAAACGTGTACCTAACAAATTACAAACAAGTGTACTTAGCTTTTTCCTAAAATACCCGCCCGGAAATTCTTTGTCAGGGCGAACATTTTGCATGCTCTCTATAGTCATATATGCAAAAAACACTATTTATTATGACCAGTACAAATAAAGTAAATCAATAAAATTAACTCACTCATGTTTCATGGGTAGTGTATCATGTAGAAATACACTCGCAGCTTGCAGGGGATTGCAGAAATCTAAACTAAAAATAAGAAATACGAATACAAATTGAATGCATTAACCAAAATTTTATGCATGGAAAATGGATAAGATATATTTTTTCATCATCATCATGTACACATAAATTGTGAATGCATATCACAAAATTTTATTTTACAAAACCTAACGGCCTGTATTATTTACATATCAGGGTAGGAGGTTAATTCCTTTCCATATGTCGGTTATGGGTTACCAGGAAGATCTGTTGCCCAAAAATCACACAGGGTGGAGCTGAGGGTGTCGCGAATCGAACCTCGGGTCAGTAGTCAAACGCTCTACCCCTGGGCTACCATTATATTTTTATTTCGTCAATGTGTAACTTTGGATATATTTTTTAAATTGTTCCGATACCATTAAGATATTTCAAAAATTTTGACCAGAATGTCCGGTGACACCTAGTTACCCTTCAGCTTAAGTAAAACAGCCCAAATAAGATAAGCGGCTTTGGAATTAGACAAACTCTATTATTAATTATGAGATGCCATTTTTTGGCATTCTAACACAAAAATGCACTACTTGCCCTCATTAGCAAAGATCGAGGAAATGAATGACCATGACAAATTGTTTAGAAAGTTGGGAAAATTTTACCCTCTCGCATGGGACCTTCGCGTGACGGGAAAACAATGCCCAGTAAAAGATGTGGCCACCGCAATAAAAGTAAACCGGGACAACAACGGGGGGGATCGGCTAGGAAAGGCATTTCCTTCCGGCCCAGCGACTCGCGCTGCAATGCCTCGTTTGCTACCTTCCAAAGCCAGCCAAAGTGCCGGATAGCTCACCCTCTCCGGCCACCCCTTTCACCGCTCGCAATGCCGCTGGCAGGGGAAGGGGTCTGGAGGGAAGATGGATCCACACCTAATCGCACTTTTGCCCAGCCTGGAGTTGAGCCCGCTCCGCCGCGAGGGGCTGACGGAGACTAAGACCTTCGCCGAACCCACGAAGCGCCGCTGCGGTCACGCGAAATATTCTCGTTAGGATCACTTCCTCCAGCGGGAGCGCCGTCCTCGGCCGGCCTGCGACCACTTCCCTCGCTCCCTGCAATCGGTTGTTTGGGAAATTGCGGGGCTAAGCCCATTTCACTTGCCCCATTTAAGCACCCAGGTCTGGTGGAAAAAGCTCTACTGCCTGCACGTGGGGATTGGGACGCAGGAGAGCGGTAGAAATTCCGTCTATAGATGCATTCATAAGACCAGCGTTTGCTTGACACAAAAACTATTTTGATTTATTCAGACCAAATGGCGATTAAAAACACGGAATAAATCGTCATATGTTGCTAAAGTAATAAAAAAGTGACCGGCTAGCTTCTGGGAAATAGACGAATAATTCGATACATTTTGAAGTTCACGACAAATGGGTTATCTTCTAAAATTTGGCAATAGAAACGAACAACATTTTATAAACAGCCAATATTTGACCTAATAACATCAGTTGACGATAAAATATGATGCAAGACACGTCCTGTCAATCACCGGTGAAATCCTTGGTTTTGACAATAATTTTAGAGAAACAAATTGGGGTTTAATGCCTTTAAATGCGTATTAAATAAAATACGAAGTACGTACTAATAAATATTTGCCATTTGTGAAAAGTATAATTCAAATTCACACTTTTTACATTAATTATATATTATAATTAACATAAATTACACTATTAATTTTATTTGATGCATTTGGTGAACAAGTATTTTGAATACTCAAAATGGAATTCTACTACACAATTGTTATTTTATTTTCAAGTTTGCTGTTAAGTTAGATTTTGCATGGGCACGATATGTACACTCCATTTATTAGCCTCATCTGAACGGACAAAACATGGTAACCTGCAACATGATGAACCGTGCTACCGTACCATAAATTTCCTCACACTTCCATCTTCTCTTCATTCAATTCAATATCTCTATTCTTTTCCTACCCCTTCCTCGCTTCATTGACGTCCTCCTTTTATCACAGTCTTCAGCCTTCAATCTATTCCATATCCTACCAAAATACTTAATGTACATTTCTGCTGCAAGAAATTTAATGTTACTGACACAGGTAAATAACCATGTGCGGTTGCAACGTCATTTCATTTAACTTTATTATTGCACCAGAAACCGTTTCGTCATAAGTGTTGAAATTTATACATAATTCGATTTCCTGTGAAAATTGCCATTGTCTGTGAGAAACAGATGGTAGCTTTCGTTATTACTATTTAGATAAAGTATCTGAATACGAGTTTCATAAATGCGATATAAGTACTAAGAATTTATCATTTTTGATTTACTATTGGTATCCTTTATCATTTTAGCCAGAACTTCCTACGTAATATGACCTACTCCGGAAAACTGCTCTGCCCATTGAGCAGGTTATTTCGCCGAATGACCTGGGAAAATATACGTAGGACACAAAATAATTTCACCACACCAAATTGAAATACGGAGGTATAAACACTGAAGAGGAAATGGGCTTTTTTTCAAATCAGTCTAATATTTCGTGTTTTATTTCAAAACTATTATTCCAAAGCTAAAGAAGCCAAATAGGAAACGAGTGAGAAAACAATTGCGATACGTGCCGACGGAAATTAAAAAAAAAACAAGAAATGCGATTGTTCGTGCGCAACAATGACGTCAACGCGCCGTCGTCGACCAAACAACTCGGTGAGAAGGAAGTACCCATACTGCGCCATTAGGAAGCCACCCAATGCGTTCCCATCTCTGCTGTGCGATTGCATTACCAAAATGGGTTTGACAGCCCCAACATTCATTGTACGACTCAGAGGCAAAGCCATCTGCCAGGCTTCCACGGGTCCACCCTCCCTGTCGTCGTTGGCGAAGGGAGAGGAACTCCGAGGGTCCAGAGCGGTGACGGCAGAGGCGGATCGGAGGGGAGCGGCGAGGAAAGTGGGCGTGGTTGGCTGGTGTCGCCGGAGAGGAAGTCGCCGGTAGGCTTTAGGGAGTAGGCAGGCGGAACTGTGGACAGGGAAGCTCTTTTATGCATCTAGGAGTCGAGGGTAAGGGTGGAAACGAAACGAAGAGGCGTCGGTGATTCCAAAGGGAGACCAATACTTCCCCCAATGTTCCTTATTCCCCACACCCCAAAACGAAATGGGGGCGAGGACGCGCGGGAAGCACGCGCGTGGATTTTTTGCCGGCCTGCTCGACACTCAACGCACACGTGCATCAATACTGCACCCGAGTTCATTGTAGAGTAGGAATTCTGGACTTCTTTTGTCCCAACAGGTCATACCCTGTAAGTTTGCTATAATCCCTCCCCATTGCGTACCCCAGGAAGTAGGTCATCTATTAAAACCTTGAGATTCGCCAAGGAAACCATATTTTGCTCCCTCACCCATCTGATTCTCTGTGCGTTCGCACTGTGACGGTTTTATGAGGTCGGAGGGTGAGTTAGAGCTTCATAAGCATTCAAGTATGTGTCAATCACTCAGTAAGTAACATTATTGATGAGGTCTGATTCTCTTCAAATACAAAATGATTACCATTTTATATCTTTTCACATTTTCAGTAACGGTTATTTTCCGCATCGCCCCCTGAACGTGAATGGTTATCGAAAGTAACCTTATAAATTCCTCCTCCCCTTTTCTAAAGGAATCGTTAAGAAGAGGGGAGATACCTTCTGGATTCAGTTGGCTGATGATGATGCCTTCCTTGCTCTAGATAGTTATTTCCACCTAGTTATTTGTAACGCACAAAACGTTTAAGTTTATCGAACAATCTTCAGTTACAAGACAATATACCTGAAGGTGGTTCGATGAACTATCAGTTGAATATATAACTAACAACAATAAACTGCACATATTCCTTAAGGTCCTGAAAGGTATCTTTTTGGACTGTGTTAATAGATCAAAATACTTGTAATATTTTGCTTTCAGTTTTTTTGTGATAAGTAAAGACCTACAAAAATATTTCTATTTCTACCAGCGGAATGAAAGAGGAATATCTAATAAATTAAAGTAACTAGAATGGTCCATATCAATGCGCTAACTTCTTGTACCTATGAGTCATGAAAATGGCACCATTAAAATAGCATTTCTAAAAACTATAATTCAAAATTTAAGATTATATTATAACATTTTATGTTTTCTGTTATAGATACCTCGAGAGCCTTCTCCATCTATCAGAAAAAATGGAACACCTGGGTAAGTATTTACAAATTTTGAAAAATATGCGAATTATATTATATTTTTCTTTTTAGTTTTTGCAAACTTTGTTTCAGTACTCCAAGATTTACCATTAATTTGACTTAAATCAGAATGTTTTGAATAGAATATAAACAAATAATTATGAATCCATGGAAATATTTAGCAAATTTGATTGTTTTTATTTGTCCACTTAGCTTCGTTATGAATTTTCAAAATGTATGTATGCTCCATAGTGGAAGTAATTAAGCTAATATCCTACTTTTTAAATCATCGTTGTAAATAGCCTTTTAGGGTGGCAGTTAGAGGGCAGAACAAACATCACTCGAGTAAAAATGAACGGGAAATATTTTCTGCCTTCCTGCTTCTGTGAAAAATGGATCATAAATACCAGATGCTAAAGGGAGTATAAAAATCACGTCCATTTGTTTGTTTGACATGAGCTAAGGCATAATAGCCATAAGGGACTGCTGTAATAAGGAATTCGCAGGAATTATTTCCTTATCTCAAGACTATGTATATTTAAATGAAGTTTCTGCTAAATTTTTATAAAAAATTATTAGATTACGCGCAAATAGCTAGATCTTGTCTAATTTAACCATTTTAATGTGTTGGACAGTGGCTATTAACTCTCTCGAAACGGATGAATTGCCATCTTTTGAAGCGCAAACAATGGGAGAGATGATATAAATGTGTACAAGAGAATAATGACGTTAAACTTCTCAGCGTTGGAGCTGGAATGCACATAGCACAGGAGAAGGGGGAATGAAGACATAGTTTGTCGGTCCCGAGCAGTTTCAAGAGGGGACGTTTGACTTACGGAATCGGCTGAGGCAATAATTTTGGGCCCGATTCCATCTTCTACCGGCAGCTGTTACTCTTAAACTGTATAACGTTTTCTCCGATTCCATCCACATCTGTGGCCGAAGTAATTTTCCATCTAGCGCATCTGAGAGTGAGTGAGAGAGAGAGAAAAGGGAGACAGCTTCGGGAAAGAAAGGACGATGATGGTCCATTTCGTTATTAAGAGAAATGGCCCCTCGGTAGGAGGGCATTTAAAGTATCCCCGAGACTAATGGAGGAACTCGTGCTCCAAATTGCACCAACTGGTTATGAATTTTTTTCTGCAGTGAAATTGTACAAAAAAGGTGCGGCTGGGGTTATGAATTTCACCGTTCAAAAAATATCCGGGAACTTCTTCGGGCAAGGTAAAGAGAAGGTTAATGATTTAATTACTACTGCAGGTTCGAAGTCAAAATGAGCAGAGAGAAAGGTAAACTGACGACTTTCATCCAGTAGTAATAGCCAGAGGAACAATGTCTTTAATACATTCTGCTCCAGTAATTTAAGAGTAATTTCCGAAAAAAAATAAATTTCTACCCTTAAATTTTATATTAATTGAAATAACCAGAAAACTAGGGACAAAGTCATAACAAACCATAATACATAAAACTGTTAGTTCGTACGTAAATTCATTTCGCAGATAACACACTTTAACTTAAATAAAGAATTAAGTCAAGTGAATGGATCTTGTAAATAGGTATGCGGTACATTTTCTCTCGAGTTCTGATTAGAGATTGGTTATTGGCAGAGAGAGATGGACTAATAATTCATATTAACTGTCTTCCAGGAAAAAATTCCACATGTAATTCGCAAGTAATATTGTAATATTAACAGTTAACGTTCGATTTTTAAATATTTCGCATAAATGATTGCTCAAATTACTCTTCTGAAGAAAGTATATTAATTGCATTAATGAATTACGGAATAAGAACGCAACTATACATTTCCAATTTCATATGCAATTCCGTCAATGTAATACTGCAGCTTGTGAATAACCGATGAGAAAATACGCGTCTTTCATGTACATTTCATCGATTAATATATATCATGCATCAAATAGTTTGCTAAAATTTTGGTCACGTATATTATTTTAAATTTGGCAAAAATTATCCATTGTGGTTCATTAATTATCTACGCATATTTCCCAGTAGATATCAACAGTTGTGAATATTCACTTATAACTATCACTATATCAAAATTTACACCAAGCTGATTTTAACTTTTTTGCTTCTAATCCTGCGATAAATACTTACATTATAATTCATACCGAGGAATCATAGTTGCTGCCACCAACTCATGATATAATACCGTTAATGATTTTCCAAATCATTCGATTAGTTAATTTTTCTTTTCCGAAGATCACCCAATATCATAGAGTTATGCTAAGAGAGCAACATTTTTTTGGCAGCTCCGCATACCAAGCTTTGTAACAGTAGTAAAATACTAGCCCTTCTTCTAGGAGACGTTGGCTGTCAAAAAAAATGGCTCAATTGTGTGAGAGCATATATGCGTATTATTCACCGCAGTTTGATCTTAGTCATATCCTTAGTCATTTTACTTATCCCAGGCAAAAAAAGTAGTTGATAACATATATGATGTATTTCCAAAATCGCATCGGTATGCGGAATTGAATTTTTTATTTGGGAACATTAATAAGCAACAAAAACTCTTCGACTCGCTTATGCACAAAGCAAATACATTCTTGCTTTAATGCCTTCACCATGTCTGAATAACATGGTAATGCGTACCGTCAATTTGAGAAATGAACACGCTTTAGGAAAAATACTCGCTCAATATAAAATAAAAAAGCAATTGAGCGAAAAAATTTATGAAAATAAAATCTGCGGAACAGAAACCAAAGGAACAAAGCAGTACCTACCTCAAAGATCCTAAATAAGACTGAATTCGCCATTTATCTTCAGACGTAGGTGTCACAAGAAATGTACACGAATGCAGTGCAAATACGAAGTGCTAACAATTCGTAAGTGCTAACAAGAAATAATCACATTGCCACTTAGTACGTTTCACCATTGGTGGGTGTTCCTTCGCTTGTTTTCTGTCCTGGTCGATTTGCAGCACCAGTGTACTAATTAGCACGTGACTAGACTACCTCTTCGCCGCCAATGACAAACTAAGCGAGAAAATCTGGAAACAAACGAGAAACTGATTCGAGCGAAAGAGCATTAGCGAGAACAGTCACGTGACGAAGTCGGACCCCACTTGTCGCTCACAAAGCGATGAAAGTCCCAATATTGGAGAAATATCTTCAGCGTTGGAATTAAATTTTATTGCGAGCGGATCCAAATTAGTCTTAATTGCGCAAATTGACTAAATAAAAAATCGAAAATCGATCAAATTAAACCAGGAAAAAAAAAGAATTCAGTGTGATGAATTATCGATAGTCGACACAAATCAAGTGTATATGAACCTCATTTTTTCTCATACTTCGGGACTCGGGAGACTTTGTCATCCCTTGGGTTCGTGAAATTGAGAAATAATAGGTACAAATAGCTTCTGACTATCTAT
The DNA here is from genome assembly GCA_037158775.1 of Hetaerina titia. Classification (NCBI taxonomy): domain Eukaryota; kingdom Metazoa; phylum Arthropoda; class Insecta; order Odonata; family Calopterygidae; genus Hetaerina; species Hetaerina titia. Next base: position 87,564,664 of record CM073775.1, on the reverse strand, counting down.
ATTTTAACAATATCTAGTCGTCAGGTTCCTAAAGATTTGTTAACTCCTAGTTATTCCCTTGATTTGCAGGGTTGATACTGGATGGTGAACGGTTTTAAGGTGTTATTTTTTCCATGAACTATATTATATCAGAATAACTTAGTCTGACTGCGCAAGGGGAAAAAAGTAATCGGGTCAAAATAAGTCTGGTGCGTATTCCCGGTGGCTTACAGGGCGCTATAAAATACTAAAAATGGGAATGGATAAGGGGTATGGAATGGATAAAATGGGATGGGAATGGATAGTCAACTTCATATGGCTTCGGAGACTACTGTCACTCCGGAAAAAATCATAACATTTATTCTAATGAATCGACCAAAGAAAATAATAAAGATTTCAGAACAAACTTCCGGCGGATACAAATGTTATATCGGACGGATGTTAAACAAATATTATCTCCGTCGGATAGAAGTGTTACTTCCAATTCGTGCTATGGGAAACATATAGGCCGAGTTAGAATGAATATGATAAAATATTCCAGAGGCTAAGAAATGTAAACAGGGAGAAGATGTTCACTCGGCGCATGTTCCATTATAGTGCAAAGACAGATTCCATAATTATGTTCATGCTTTTTAATACGTGCATACGAAATACGAGTGTGCAAATAAAACATTCAATTGGAGTTTGGAAAAAAATGAGATATTAAGGGGATGATTTATAGATATACCACATCTAGAGTGGAGCTGTGTTTTTAAATCATTCATAAAGAACGTAATACTATTGGGGATGAATGAGAGAGAAAGTATATTAATTATTCTTGCATGGTTGAGGGGTTAGCAAAGTGATGTACGGCATGATATTCTAAAAATTTTGATGACTAAATAAATAGCATATATTTGCAATTTAATTACGAAAATAGATAAAAATAGCGGGAAATTGAAGGTTTTAATATAAATTGGGATAAAATACTAAAAACACATGGTAATTATTCTCTTAGTTCCTTTTAAATAAACAGCTCTTCCAAAAAATATTTTTTGTCAACCTTATCCTAGATATACATGTAATATTATGAATTTTCAAGTCGGTGGAAGGAATAAATGAAATAAATGACCTTCTAATAATAAGAGGTCTACCACAGCCTAAGTGTTTAAAATTGGCTTTAACCTAGTGGACAGTGGCGCGTCGCGCACGACTACGAATGCCTGTGACATTGTATGTACGGTATTTCGACACAACATCTTGTTCCTTTAAAAAAAGTCCAAAAATATCAGAGTGTTAGAGGACGTCTTGAGAGCTTAACCGGATAAAGCACTCGGCCCGACATCGAGGGATCCGGGTTCGAATCCCGGTCAAGGCGAATGATTTTTCACTCTGTAATTGTTGCAATAAAATAAAGTAAGTACAGAGTACTTGTATGATATGAATAAGTACAGAGTATTCAAAAATGCTTGAAAAATTGCGAAACAAACTGAAAGACATAACTCATGGCTGCTCAGAGAAAACTTGGTTTAACACTAATATTTATTTGAGGCACTCAAAATCAAATACATATCGAGTTGAAATTCATAGGAATTCGGATAGAAACCATAGCTCGTTAGATATGCTGACTGATCGCAATTCTCTCCAAGGTTGTAATGAAATAAACTGATTTATTCCACAAAATAAAGTTAAGTGATTCACTACCCTCACTGTACAAAACTTAAATTAGAAAGTCCGACTTTATATTTGTGCTGGATGAAAATGAAAATCCTCACCAAGATAATCTGAGAGTAAACAGGCATGAGATATTAATGGTAGCGGAAAGAAAACTTCCAGAGCTTCGGATAGAACTATCAAAATGATATCACCTAGTGTAAACTAAAGTTGAGAACTGAAACAAAATAAAAGCTGGGCCAAATGGCAAACATGGACTCCACTCAAGAGGTTGAACCGAGAATGCGTACCTACATACACACTACTAATTTCACACTTACTTAAAGAGTAAATTTAGGGTCAGGGTAATCATTAGTGTTTTACAGAGCTTAATAATTCTAAAAGAAACTTTACGCTACGCACGTTTATATTTTACCGAATATTTTTATGAAGTATCAATCCTTACCCGATCGGAATATTGAAATATAATCGTACCAAAGACGGCATATAATTATAGAACACTGATTACAGCGGTAAATGTACGAAATATGGTGTAGGATACTGGTGGGATTGTGAATGTAAATGCTCAAATTCCATTTTATTAAAAGATGCATCCAATAGCCAACTTTTCATTGAATGGTATTGTTACTAAACGCCTCGACTAACTGACTAATGCAGCATAAGAATTACTCGCAAAACTAGGGAAAAAATCGGAAGAGAATATCGAGGTTATATATTTCGAGCCATCTGCGCCAAGGGACAGAAACGAGACAAAAGTGAGAATGAAGGGACGCAATAGGATAAAAAATATTTTAGGCCGAGCAAGAAATAAAGAAGAGATGAAGAAGTGAAGCAGTCCCACGGGGACAGTGTATTTTCTGGAAAAAAAGATATGAAAGGACTGAATTGGATTCCATTTATGCATTCCATCAGGTGCGAATCTCTATGGATTTGAATTGCTAATTTAATGAGGGGCGGGGGAGTGTGAAAGATGAAGAGGCCTGTGGGAGAGGCCGCAGGAGAAAAAGGAGAGGTTGAAACAGGACGGACACCAAAGGTATAATAAGCCGACTGTGGTGCCTGGGAAATTTGGAAAGTCGCATCAGCCGTCGAAAGGATGGATACAATCTAACCCACTGGAGTGGCAGTGGAGAAAGGTAGAGCGAATTGTCGTGACTCTGGTGAGGTTTTATTGAATTATGTGCCTAGCGGTATCGGCACAAAATGGGTTAAAGAAGCTGGTGCAGTGTTACAAAAAGTACTTAAAAGTGAACGGAGATCACTTAGAAAAGTGAAGTACAAGTAGATTTGTAAGAAACTAAAGCCGTTAATAAAAAATTTTTCCAACTATTATATTTTTTATGAGCAAATGGTCCTAACTTAAAAACATCCTCCCGTGGTTTCAGTTATAGAAACTCTCTATATTGCTCAACTCAACCGCAGTTTTCATGAATTTTCATTAGAAAAATGTAGGAGAGGAGTGCCATATACGCTAGCTAAGTTTTTTACTGGAAACTGGGGGGGGGGGTCTTATTGCAATTATTGGAATATTACAAGAAATGAACATAGAGTACAAATATTTTCATTTACTTAATGAATTTTGGTGTACAAGAAAGTGAATTACGAAGGGTGATACAGTTATTTTAGAATTCGAGTATATTATACCGTCAGTGGTAACTTATTAAAAATGCTCAGACTTTGAAGTAAGAATATGAGGTAGAAGATTTGGATGCTACACGATGGAATGCAATTAAATGATGACTTAGTTATACTCAAAATAATATTATTAGTCACATAGGAGGACAATAATATTATCAGAATATAATATTTGGATCGCTATTTAGACTTTCAAGATTCAGTCTTAAGAATCGTACAGAGAATCCATTAAAAAGAAGAATTTATGAATAAATAAAATATTGCGTCAAATATTAAGGTAGAAATTGGCAAATGAAATAGATGGAAAGTCATATGTATTATCCAGTATCTTGTGCAAGTTTGAAAAGGAAGACGTAAGATAGGAATAACATTTAGAGAAACGTTGTGCTAGCTTTGCACGACTCAAATTAGGTGGATACGTGAGGAAATTCATAAGGCTCGATAATGATACATGATGGAACAAACAATTTGCTCGAGCAATTATTTGGTACAAAAGAACACCTATCAGTCAGAAAGAGTGCGCTAGTAGTGGGACTTACTAGGAGGTAGGTTTCGATTATATAGGTACGAAACCTGGTCTTTTAGGAGAGAAGGGGTGGGCAGAGGCTGGAGGATTTTGAAATGTTCGTTTGCTGAAGGGTAGAGAAAATAAGAGCCAATAAGGAAGAAAAACAAAGGCATTGTGCACGGCAGAGGAAGAGGGGAAGTTGTAGAACGAAATTCGAAAAAGCCAAAAAGGGAATGGGAGAGATGCTGAAAGCGGGAAGTAGAATGCTGAAAGCTGTGACAGCAGGGATGATGTTGAATAAGAGAGAGGAGAGGAAATTTGAGCGGCATTAAAGGGGATGAAAAGTAAGAGAAGCAGAAGGAGGATATGGTATAAAGAAAAAGGAGTCGAGTGATAATGCTTTGGAAGTCCTTTAAATAAAATACTTTTATGAGACCCTTCAAAACCTCTCTCAAAACCGTAGATAACCAATAAATATATTAACGAGAGAGAGAGTACTTCTGTTACGTATTTGGTTTTTATCACATGTAATAGAATTTACTGTAGTTTTCATATTGAATTTTGGGGACCAGAATCAGGAATATCCTTCTTCAATTCAGAAGGCTCAGAATAAATTGAAATGTCCAACGGCTTTGATGAACAACGAACGGACAAAGGTCCACCCCATTTAAACTCCAAGGGGATTGGTGTTTTAAATATGATAAATTAATAATATGAGCACGTAGGAACGCTTAAAAAGATTTTTCTTTTCTAGTTAGTTTTCTAGATCGTTATACAGCATAAAGTCGTGACATCTGTCATGAAATGACAAGTTGCGAGTTTGACTGTTCTTGGCTTCCATAAAGGATCAAATGCATAGTGTAAGAAATATGCGAGGTTGCGAGGTTAGCCACTGCATCACAAGAGCGAATCATTGAGGCATTGCTGCATTTTACCATTTGATGCTACCCCAAAAGATTCAAAGGAGTTTCCCGGGGAAGCTTTCAATTTACCACAAAATGGAATTGGGAATGGAAACAAAATGGAAAAATGGAATGAAAAAATGGAAGAATGGCATTAGAAATATTGTCATTTGGGATGTCATATGATATCACTTCCAAAAATAATTATTGATGAATAATTTAAAAGTATTTAGCAGCCATTTTTTCTACACTTTTGAGTTTTTACATTCCTCACTGCAGGCAAGGGCATTATTAAATTAAATTATTTTAACGTTGTAATCTGATTCTTTTTGGGCAGACTTTAGGGATGAAAAATGTTACTTACTTTGATTTCAAAGTAAGTAACATTCCTTACGTAAGTTTCTTTCTTAGTAAGGCCTCTCTTCAGTTGATATACAAAATTAACGAATTCTATAGTGCAGGAGATAAACCCCCACAATTTATCATAAGAGCTATAATGATGAATTGCTAGTAATAATGCTGTGAAGTTCACGAATCATGGCCCGTACGACAGTACCGTCATCAAGACTGAGATCTTACGCAAAGGCGCATTAAATTCGGCAGGTAAATTTCGAAAATGAAGTTTTCCCTAGAAGTAAGAAGAATTTAAACTCAATTACGTTTCCTTTCTCGAACACATCATTTAAATTAGTAGCGATTGAAAAATAAGTCACCAGCGATCTTAGTCCCTGGCATTCCCCCCTCACCGTGATACATAACTGGGTATAATTAGAACAAAAATGTACTTACACTGTCATGCAACTTTTTAATTCAATGGTTTTCCAAACCTGTTTGAGGTGACTAAGCAATCATTGTCTCGATAAATGAAGCCTGCTTTAATTAAATGAGTAACACAGAAATTAGGAACCGAGAGCTTGAGCAAGCACGGCAGGAGAGTGGCCAATTGAATGATATCACGAGTAAACCTACATCGAAAAACAGTTCCCGGTAAGAAAATCAATCGGGAGGCAAGTCGAATGAATGAAACATTTAAGGGACCGCGATTATTTGCAAACATTGGCACACTCGCTCCCAAACAGTGAATCTTAATGAGCCAACATTCCTCCAAGTTTTTTTATTTCTGTGGCTTCGCTTCAACCCCCAAGTTACCGAATATGGAGCGGGGTGATGCTGGGAGTGAAGGGAACGGCGCAGCGGTTGAGTGCCGGGTGGAGGGGAAGGGAACATATTGTGTAAACAGTGAAGGAAAAGGGAATAGGCGAGATACACCACGCGCACACATACACGCACACAATCTGACACACTCACGAACCCTCGCGATGGAGACACACAAACCTTGGAGGGGCAATGGGAACCGAGGGAGAGGGGATGGAATCTGAGGATTCTTAAAGAAACGGCGTCGCAGCGGAAAGAGAGGAGAGCTAGAAACGAACGACGCTGAGACGAAGAAGGGTTAAGAATTCGAGAAAACAAAAGAGGCTAGAAGTGCGCGGAAAGCTTAGCAGAGGGAGAGAGAGAGTTGGAAGGAACGCGATCGTGAAGGTAACGGGGTGAGGGGAAGAATAGAGAAGAGGGGAGAGAGGAGTGTAAAGGGGATAGATATACGGAATGGAAAATTGTGGAAGGGAACCGTGCCTCGTCGAACAGCTGTCAGCTGCTTAAAAATTCAGAGCGTGAGCAAGCATCCTTTTTTTTCTACGTAAACCATTCCACTGCCGCCCAATCTACCGCCCACGCCGTCGACCCTCTCGCCCGCCACACGACCTGCCGATGGAGAGCCCCTTTCCCTCCAAACTCCTCCTCGCCGGTAAACCGCCACGCCTCGCCTCTCCTCGCCCTCCCTCGCTGCAAGAGGGACTCCCTCCCTAAAGGGAAAGGGGAGGGTGGAGCGGGAGATCCAAGTGAATATACCTATCATGCTTTCTCTCACTTCCATGCCCCGCTTTCTCTCCCGTTCCGCATCCGAGCTTTCGCCCCGGAGGCTTCCCTCCTCGCCGGCGCGCGCGAGCAACCCGTACCGTCTCCTCACCCCCCTCCCCCTGGGCCTGCGAAGAGGGCACGAGGGGTGCCATTTCACCCTCCGAGTAGGCCCCGCACCCGATCCAACCGCCGCCGGGCGAAGGGGAGGGAGCGGGAGTGGGGGATGAAAGAGGCGAGGGATTAAACATGTGCGTCTGCACGGCCTTCCGCACGTTTCCCTCTCGCGAAGTGAGTGGATGGGGTGGGGGGCAAAAAAAGAGAATGGGGACGGGAGGGAGGGGAAAAAAAGGCGATGGGAAAACGAACGGATGAAATAAAAAAAACAAGAGGGTAGGGGTGCGTGTGTTTTCGTGAAATTTCGTTGCGTGATACCTGCACCGAAATTGACGGACGAAATTTCATTCCGCCAAGGGGTTGGGTGTGTTTCGGGGATGTTCCGTGAGCCCCTTTTTTCCGAGAGGTCCCACCCGACACGGTGGGATTAAGTTAAAGCTTAAGGATTAATCAATTCAATTTGAAATCCTAATCTCATGGGATGGGAACAAGCGGGTGACGCAAATTTGAAATTTTAGGGCCGTTAAAATAAGAATGTGACTTTCAATTAACGTTACCTTTTCTCCCACTTTTTGACTTCATCATCCACTTTTAATACTATTCATGGCACAACATCTCAGTTTTTTATTGCTACATGTACCTTTTCATTATAAACTTTTCCGACACGTTTTCTTCTACTCTTCTTTGCTGTATATGGATCCCGGAGGACCACCTGGGAGTAGTAGTAAAAACATTATAATGAATGGCCATCGCCTACTCGACAGCGTGATTCAAATTTGCTTTCAGAGTGCTTTTCACATGCCCTCAGCCTGTCAGGTCTTATTGAAGGGATTTCACAGCTAAATAACAGTACTTAGCCAGTTTCTATATTGACATTAGTTATCCGCATAGTAGACGTAACAAGAAAAGGATTTTAATTTAAGTTTTAAAGGAACTTATTTTAAAGCAATATTTCATTCTTACCTTTCAGTATCGCACGTGTGTCATGATATATGTCTTAGAGTAGACAAAGGATGTACATCTTCTCATGTTATTTTATTCGACTATAATAGCTATTTTCCAAGACTTCAATAAATTAAGATCCCTTTGCTGAATACATCTCTTGAATTTCAATTAACTCTATCGAGGTACCTTAATAATATATTTAAAATTTTTTTCACATAAAATCATTTAAATTCTTATATTTTGAGAAACCGTTCGAGAAAGAGGGTAAAAAATTGAAACTTATCCTCCTAATTCGAAACACACTAAATAAAAACCATTCATTACCCGTAAGGCTACATTATTAACATGCCATTTTTTACATTAAAATTTCCAAATGAAAAATCACGGAATGAAAAAATGCTTGATGAATCCTTTCCCAGAATTTTATTTCAATGAAGGGGAGCATATAAAAATGCATTTCGTTTAGGTAGCATTGCCAAAATTCTAAACGCTCCAAAAGAGTAACTATTTTTATTATTATATTATGCCAAATTTATTATTTTAAAATCTTAATGTCAATGCGTATTATCTTTTTTGTGAATATTTAATTCAACACCTTTGTAACGAAAATATTTCACCATCTAACAATGGGTAGCTCTGCCTAGTGTAGTACAAAAGACTGTAACCAACTCTAAGGTTACTTATTCAAGTAAAATATTCATGAAGTTAATTTACAAAGAAGAGCACATGTAGGCAATATATCCTCATTTTCAGAGGCTATAGCTATCACTCTTTAGCCATGGTTGGCAGCAAAGCTTTTTTCCATCGCTCTCTACCCTTAAAGTAGAAATTATGACCTTCTCCCGGCAGATTTTTCATACAATGTGTAACTTCGTCTTTAACATTCATATTCGGAGCGCCTATTTCCCAATTTTTAGTCGATTGCAATGAAAAATATATTTTTCCTAATCCACTTTCCTCCGTTTTGGGGGAAAATATTTTGAATCACTTGTGCGCTTAAATGAGATTTTACAGGAGGGATATAATTCTCATAAATCCTGTGGGAACAATGATGGTTTCAATTAATCGTAAACAATAAAGCTTTTGTGTCCCCCGGGTTGGAATTAAAAATTAAATTCGGATTTAAAAGTTTAAAGCTTAAAGTTAGAAAAAGCTTGAGGTTTTTAAAAATAGCATTCTAGCAAGTCGTCATTGAATATTAAACTAATATTTCTGTGTAAATATTGAAACTAGTTTTCACGAGATTACTCTAAACCAGTAAATGATTAATTTCCCAGGAGTTGAACTAATGATTGAATTTTATTTCTAAAGAAACTAAGTTTTCTTTAAATCTGTATGCATTTTGTTTTGCATAATGAAAAATATTGTAACGTAACTCACGGCCAGAGAGTATTGTAAACCTTAGGCCACTATACATATTACTAAGAAAATTAGAACTTGAAAAGGACAAGAAATAATGAGGAACTGTCTAAATGAAGAATATTTTTGAAAGATTCGTCGGGTCGGTCCTGTTGATATTTTATCGACATCGTTCATATCTGTTGTTGTAGTTTCTCTTCTCCTTGTTATCTCTTTGCCCTTAACATGACTAGTTTCTGTTTTCTCTTTTTTTTCGTCTTCCCGTCCGCTTTATTCAATTAAGATTTGCATAGGCTATTCCTTATAAATCAATCTACTTTTTTCTCCTTTTTTAATTTCTATATCAAACCAATTCTATTTATTGCTTGGCTCTCTAAATATCTCCCCTTGTAATTTGTATTTTTTTGTGGTCAGATTTGTAGAGGAGAAGATCCAGCAACAATAGCGAAACCATGATTTCCCACATGATTTCAGGAGACTGTGGGAAACACCTATGGTGATAAGCAGTGTAACATAAAGTTATGTAACAAAACAGAGGGAAAAATTTAAATACCTATTGTAAATAGTTGGTAAGAATTATTCTTCTGGGAAGTGAAATTTTCGTCAAATAAAAGATATTAACGTAGGAGAGAGAGAAGTTTTGTCAACTGAGGTATATTTTTTCTGTACAAATGCTAACATATTTTCCATCCTCAGTGAGTTTGGTTTGAACCTAAATATTATATCGTAGGCAATGCACCAAAAAGACTAAATGTGTAAGGTTTTTATTAATTTCCGTCTTTAAACTCATCAAGTTTGTTTAACCGGAAACTGATTTTAGTTGCTTAAAGCTGCTTTCAGGTCCACCTCTGATCATGAATTCAACCAGTCATTCCTGTTTTCATAAGCTTCCCTTTAATTTTCCACCCTAAGGACCAAAATTATAAATGATTATATTTCAAAAAGTGTATCTCGAAGGGTTGCAATTTATGACTCAGATCTAATAGGTTTGAACCTTATATTTTTTGTGAGCTCATGAAACTCAAGACTTTAGGCATATGATATTTCCTTGTCATAAATCTTAAACTACCATGCTACGTGATTCAACCAGTCAGTATTGCAGACAGGTGATCAACCCAAAGAGATTTTGGCGAACGGAAAATGAGGAATGTCGGAAAATAACTAAAAATAAATTAAGAAATAGGCAAAAGTTGAGTAGTTCGGAGGGATGAACAGAAACCAATATTGACTTTTCCCCAGTGATAATAAGCTTGTCCTTCCAATTAAATAAAGATAATCTAATTTAATAAAGGCTTTTCTCTTTAAGGATACATCGTTAAAGTTAAAAATTGCTTATGAAATAAAACGAAAGCCTGCTCATTCGAAATTTGGCAATACAAGATGTTTCCGGAAGAGGAAAATTTTACAATTATAAATACTTCGAGCCAGGAAAACACTCTTGAATGGCAATGTTGCCGAAAAAATTCGCGGGATATGTTGTGTGTTATAGATATTTTTTTATTGAAATGAATTTTGAGATAACTTAAAACAAAAAAAGTAATTAATAAAAATTTTTTTAAAAATCAGTTATTAATTAAAATAATCTAGGCAATATTCTGCGCGTAACTTTGAAGGCGGAAAGTAAAAGTGGAAACAATTAAGCATGGCTACCTCAATATACAATTTTCAACTATTTAAGAGATAATGAAATGAAAACAACAAATATTAAGATTTAAGTCTATAAGTCAGCATAGGTTGTTAGACCGTTTCCTAAGCGAAATGATCAATTTGTACCACACATACCTTTTATTACATAAAGAATCCCCATTTTTGGGGTGCTCGATGAACAGGCTGAGAAGAGAAACACAAGGTGGTCTTTGTCGTTGGCTGTTATTCATTTCTACGTGTCGTCATGAAAAGATTGTGTCATTTAATCCGGCATTCTGACATTCTACTATTTCCCAATGACTGAATCTTAGACACCTAGAAAATCTTAGAACGCCCGAAGGTGACTACAGAATATTTAAGTTCCACTCATTTGTATACAGCTTCCCGGGGAAAAAGTAATTATTCTGCGTTTTGACGGTTTCCATTAACCCCTAAATGGAAGCATGACGCCATATGCGCTGAAATGTTGAGAAATATTCCAACGAACCAAACCGTGAAACAGTTCCAGCGCTGCCATAAACGTATTAAGCTAATTCTAAAAATATTATTCCTAAAGGGTATACGAGATATAACGATCATATATAAACTAGTGGAAATTCAAATTGAACATGAGGTGGGCTTTGCTAATCGGAGGAAAAAACTTCGAGTCATCGACAAATTATTTTTATTGGTTTTGAGTTAAAGATTACACTTGCAATAAAAACTGGAAAAACACGGATTATAATTTTCAAATGATATATGCGTTTAACTAGGGAGTCATTGAAGTTCGACCCTGATAGTGGTGTGGAAAAAGAAATATTTCGACAGCTTTGAATCTTATTTTATGGTTAAAATCAAATTTAATTTTATAAGAAACCTCAATTCAAAAGAATATAAGGAAATTGATGTTGGTTCATCTTGTGATTACGTGATTTAAGAGGATAAGTACGATATGCGATTTAAAACGTACTTCCTGAAGTTAAGAAGCTCCATGTTGTCAGACATGACGGCTATCAGTCTATCGCATCATGGATGTCTTGAATAATTCATTTAACTTAATATTGAGCTTAATTTTATATTACTAACATAAATTAGCCACGTGATCAGTCGTTAACAATATGGAAAGGTATCCGTGCATTACCCTAGCGGGGTAAGAAAGAAAAACCTGTAAAAACGGAGTCGCCATATTTCTGGCAGCATCAGTGTGCGGCCTCACCACTACGTTGATTCTCCGCGGAGTTGGAGGACCAGAACGCCGCTCGCTCCAGAGTACGTATTTGCGTCGAACACGTCAGCTTGTGAAGCATCGCGGGTGTGTAACCAATGAGCTTGGATGGCGAAATTCGAGCCGCCAACGCCAGGTAGCTGGGAAAAACAGCAAGAAAAAGAATGGCACCATCTATCATCCTCATCCTTCACCCTCTCGCTCCTGCTTTTCCCCCTCTTCTCAATGCCCACACTTCCTCCCTCCGATGTTTTCCTCCCAAGCTTCCTCCTCTTGCCCCCGCCTGGCTCCCTTCCTCCCACTTTTGGAGAGTCACAAGCCGTAAAAACGAGGGATTTCCCCTCGGATCCGTTCGACTCAAACGTACACAACGAACGTGTCCTCGCTTCATTCCGACGGCCAAGTTTGTTTGTGTAAACCCTCTTTCTCCTTCCTTCCAGCCCACCCACCTCCTCTCTCTCTCTCTCTCTCTCTCCTCCTTCCCACCCGATGTTCAAGTGCTCCTTCCATCTCCCCGCCTACACGCTGAAGTACTTTCCCACCAACTCATTCATTATCCATGTGGTTGCTTAGCAACTTTTCCTCCGTGTGTTAAGAAAATTCATCACCGTAATCGGCATGCAAAACGAAAGATGCATATACAGGTTTTGGTTGAACTATAAATAATTATACCTTTTCAAATAACCACATCATAAACGTAATGCTTCAATACTGATTCATCTAGCTAAATTCATATGCAAAAATTTGAAAATACATTAGAGGATAAATGTATAATAGCTGTAGAGAAAAATAAACATTACTTATAAGATTATTAGGTCGTATCAGAGTGGACTTGAGTACCTAGAGGAGCCGTTTCTTCTTAGGTATTATTAAGTACATACTAATAACGCAGTGAACACTAACAATCATTAATAAGTAAAGATTAATGAAGTAAATTAGATTTTACCTGGCAAGTGAATAGTTATTCCAAATAAATAAATTTTAATAATGTCAAAATTAAAACTAAGACACCGTCTCATATGTGGAATTTCTCAATGTTACAAATAATAGTGAAAAACTCACCTGGTTCATAATTCTCAATTTATTAACTCACGGTAGTGGATTTTGTGCCACACAGCATCACTAGGTTAATGCATCATCAGGAAGCATCACCTACTGATGATGCGCTGCAGAAAAACCACGTGCGGGTGCATATTTATTATTAATAAATTGTAGAATGCATCAATATTCCTCGCAAATTTACATGAAACTTATGCATAAATCTACGGTGTAATTTAAAATAACTCCTGGCCATGAATGTAAATGTAAAACTTATTTCAATTTTAAATACGTGATCTGAATCATATTTGAATAGACACAACGTATTTTAGACTAATTATGAAGAATAACATTAACTTCTACCAGGAGATATTATAAAAAGTAACATTTTAGTTAGTACGCAAGTACTGTTTCAATGTAACTATATTACTGCAGTTTTCGATGTTATCGGAGCAACATGCTGTTCCTAAACTTTCAACTTCCGAGAAAATGCATCGTGGGTCGCATTAAAGCTATAAGACAATGTGCATTATAAGAAAAATGAGCTCCATTATTTAGTAACAATATAATGGCTCCCACTCTGTCTGCTGAAAAGAGATAATTAATAGCAATGTGCCAATTATTGACTGAGAACTCCTATGAAGACATAGTTATTTCAGATTACATAATCTGATTTATTTCATATCTGGAAATCTTATCTTAAAATTCTAAATGTATAAAAATATACTTTAAACTTAAAATTATTTGATCATGCCCTGGCCTAATTACAAAAGGGAATTTTCCTTAAAAAAACATTACAAATCTACTTACACTATCAATTTGTGATTAAATGAGTACGAGTGTCAGGAAGACCATGAAAATTTTACTACCGCACTATGCAGGCGGGCGATTAACAACGAGATGCACGAATGATATCACGACATAGAAGCGCGTTGAATGGCTCGAAGCGACGTTGAAATTACGCTCGAGCGAGCGACCGGGGAAATTCACGGAAGCGGATAACCTGAAAGGCGGCCTGGCACATCCGAGCTCCCTGAGGTGTACGCGCCTAAGTGGTGTTACTACTGCCCGTAAGAGATGGCTAAGAACCTCTCCGAGGAAGAGGTCCAGGGGAGGAGTGAAGGGCCGTAATCGAAGAGCACCTAGCTACTCGTTTGACGGGCGGGAAGAGGCGGGATGGGGGAAGGCGTGAGGTAGCGATGGAAGGAGAGAGATGAGATAACGAAGGAGGAGGGAGGGTGTGTCGTTACCGCCACAACTCTGCCGTCACAAGTGGTCGACTTCTCTTCCACATCCGTCATCTCCATCGTTTTCTCTTTTCCCCCACCCGTAATTGATTAATATTTTTCTTAATTTGAAAATTAGCTATGTTTGCAGTAAATCTATTTTGTACAATTAATTCATATGTTAAAAAATTGAAAATTTATTTTTTGCTGCACTTAATTTCATTATATACTTGATGAATACTTTCATCAACTCGGGCATTTTAATGGCACACTTGTTTTCATCCTGAAATGGATTATTAAAAGTTATAATATTTGTTGATTGTTAATCCATTGATGTGGTCTCAATTGTGGGCCTACAATCACGAGTGTGGTCTGGAATGTTTATCTTACAATGATCTATTGAACACTTATATACTTTGTAAAATAAAACCTTCCTTATTCCATGTATCCATCCTTCATCTGCTACCTACGTTCTGTAAATAAGGCCGTAAAACTTGAAATTATTATAAAGATTTATAATGAAAACCTACATATTTATACCCACTGAAACTATAATTAATTATGTATGCAAAAACATTAATGGTATTTGGAAAACAAAGGCATGCCTGCACTTCAAAAGCCCCTCCCTTAGGTATATTCCTTCGAGGAACGAAAGGTGCTCTTCACACTACACTTTTCAGATTGGGGTAAATATGATCAGAGAGAGTGAAACATGTCTGTTTAATTATTCTTCCAAATTCATAAAATATATTTTTATTATAAACATAATCGATATTTTAACAGCGTATATGAGCGTTAATTGAATGACGTTAGGTATCGTACTCATTGCAAGTGTTTAATGCAAACCAATAGTTTACAATTGATCGTGCTTCACATTTTGATCCAAATGCAGAGTTGAACATAGTGGTCTAATTGGCCACTTGGTAAAATTAATTAAAATACAGTTTGGAGATTCTTGATGCTGTATTGACAATGTACTTGCTTTATTGGTCTCTCTTACAATAGGATAAACTTAATTAGTCAAATTATTAAGTGATTTAATTATTACATAATCTATTTTTCATTTGTTGCACTAAATGTATATTCAATTTTAGACTTTCAAGGTTATCTGCAACTTGGTAATATAATAGGTTAGCAGCCATTTGAAACTAAAGCTTAGTTCACAATAATATAAGTTTACATTTTTTATGAAAAAAACTGCATCGCATAGCCTAATATGATGACCACTTTCAAATAAAAGGACGACAATTATCGAATAAATTATAAGTTTATGAATGGAATTCTCAAGAAAAATATTGTATGAGTATGGAGCTATATTTAAAGACCTATGTTAACATTTAGATGCAGTATTTTTTTAATATTAAATGAACACAAATAATAAAATTCTTTTTAAGAATGGACAACATATTAATATATATAATCAATTGATCGCATAATTAGGAATGTAATGTCCCTGAAGAGGCAACATTTCATTCCCGTTAGGACAAACACCGTTCCTTGCCCCATTAAATTCTGTCCTGCGGAAACCCTGAAGAAGGGAAGAGCACGTGTGCTCGGTTTATTTCTGCAAAGTGTCGGCAAAAAACACAGCACCCATGAAGCACGTGAATGATCCTCTCAGAGATCACCAAAATGGGTCCCGTCATTCACAGTCACACTCTTTCGAATCCTTCGGGAGACCCACGTAAACCATGCACCACCCACACACGTCCACATGCATATACCCACACATATGTGTATGTATGCAAATAAACTAGTTTAGAGATACACTCGGACCGCTACGTAATAAAAAAAGACCTCGATCATCACTTTTCCAATGAGAGAGAGGGTTTTTCCTTCCCCTGGTCGCGGCTGAAAACACGCGCGAAGTGGATAAAGGAAATGAGACCGAAAAACTCCTCCAAAAGAGGAGAAGTCCACTCACAAACTGGAAAGGAAACGCGAAGAGCATTACGATGGCTGGGGTGAAACCAATGGAGGAGGAAGCGCAGGTTGCGAGGGAGAGAGAGGGCGACTGGGAAAGAAAAGGCCATCGGGATGAGACGGAGAGAACACTTCCAGCGTCTTAGCAAACAGCCTAAAAGGATTTGATGGCGGCAGAAGGGATAGTGGGGAGGGTGAGGGAGTGGAGTGGGATGCGAAGGGGAACGGAGAGACGGAAAATAAGCAATAAGGGGGAGTGAGGGAGAATGGACCGCTGCGGGAAGCAAAAAGAATGCTAAGGCAGTCGGGGGAAAAAGTGAACGGCATTAGAGAAGCAAGGGGTACGCAGAACAAGGAAGATGTTGAGGGTGTGATGGAAGCGGAAGGAAGAGGATAGGGGTGATGGACTTCAAATAAAGGAGTAATTATATGGGAGTAATAGAATACTACGACTAGAAAGATAGGCATAAAAGGCATACTTTTAGATACAAGTAGAGAGGTAAGGTGAACGAGAAATGAAGTCAGCCGAACTACAAAAATATTATTTTTAATGTAATCTGAAAGTGCATTCACCAGTTGGAAAAGAGAGAAAACATTTGAAAAAAGATGGAAAGGACTACGTTAGAAATTGGATAGCAGTCAAAGTCAGTCACCTTTTGAATATTGTACAATGTGAGACACACTACACAGGGGGTTGCTTCATGAAATTTATATGAAATATGGTTGAAGATATTAACTTTTATAGCATTCTAAGTTTATTGGGATCAACAACCTAAAGAAACCATAATAGTGCATGTGCCAACTAATTTATTCGCTAGTAAAATTTTAGAAAATCGAAGTATAAACATCAATGCAATTCAGGATATTTTTGAAATCCCATATTTAAAATAAAATATATTTAATTAGCCATTCTTAATAAATTAGCTGGAAATTTTCTTAAAGAATTAATTACAAGTTACTCTTTATCACAGTCTAAAAAGAAATTGAAAATTTAAAAATACTTTGAATAACCATCCCATCAATGCTTTCAGAATTGCGCATAGCAACACACATATCATATTATTTTTATAAAAGGTCCCTTGAGATAATAATCGGGTATTATTTGTGTATTTTTCCAGTTCTCAGGCAATTTTTGTATTATACTATATGCCATGCTTCCCTATTTTTTATGAGGGAAAGATAAAATATTGGAATAAGGCAACTGATGGAAAGATGCAAAACGATGAATAAGTAAAGATGGAGGAAAGCCATGGCCTACACCACGATACTAATACCACCTGACGAAGCAAACAGGGGCCGAGAAAATGCCGCTGGGGAGAGGCGAGAGAAGTAGAGGAAGGGGAGGAGAGGGGCGAGAGTGTGTAAGGGACAACTAGACCATTTACCCTCGGAACGGAACAAGAACGTATCGAGGTCGACAACTCTGAGAATCTCGAGATAAGGGAGCAGACCCGCGGAGGGCGAGAGGGGATAAAGGGAGCCGGCAAAAGTGAGTGAATGGGGGTGATGGGGGCGAGCCGGGGAGCAACTCGAGGGAGAGGGCAGGGATGAAGGGAAAAGAGTAGCGAGAGAGAGAGAGAGGATGGGGAAAGCGTGGGGAGTCGGACGGGGGAACGAAAGGGAAGAAATAAGAAGTGTCTACGAAATAGGCAAAATTGAAAGACCTCCCGCAGGGCTCTGGACTGGCTTTTGCAGTCCGGTCACGTCCGTGGGTCGTGTTCCCCAAGGGAGCAGTTTGCATGGCAATGTATTCTTCGATAGAGAGAGAGAGAGAGAGAGAGAGAGAGAGAGAGAAGGAGGAGGGTGGCGAGGGAGAGGAGTGTTCTTGGAGGGGTTCGCACGCGTTCCAAGCAGTTTTCAATGCTGCTAGGGAGAATGGGGAGGGATGGAAGGCGGCTGCAACCACCCTCTCCGCGTCATCCAGTTAATCCTCCAATCCCCCTACCCATCCAACGACACACGCAGAACACAGTGGTTTGATGATGGTAGAGTTTAGCTGTTGTTACTATTTTTGCCCTCTGCCTAGTCCGCCCCCGAGGGTGGAGCCCAGGAGCGGCGTTGGATAATTACGCCAACGTTCGATGGGCTTTATTCCTTTTACGGACGTAAACTGGAAATAACCCGGATTATTAAGCAAATAGAAAGAGGACGTTTCGCAAAAGCAATCAATCAGGTTTTTCGTGAAATGGGTTATCATGCATTATAGATGGTTAATAAGAGCCTTTCTCTGAATAAAAGTTGGTAATGAAATTTTACTAGACACATGTAAAAAGCCTTGAACCGTCCGACACAATATTTCTCTGGCAGAAAAAATGGATTTTGGGCAATTTAACGAGTTGTATTCTTGTAAATCCTGAAAGTATTGGAAATAAGGAGTCTCTATAAGGTAAAATAATTTCAGTGTTAGTTTTATTTTCACAATAAAGACAATTTACAGAATTAATGTAGATACTTCTCCATTCGGATGAACGGAAAAACACTGTCGCATTAAACTTTAAATCTATTTTTCTACATAGTATATAATTTCGTAGTCGTAGAAAATTAGGAGGGTGAAAGGATTTCACACAAAAGGTTGACTTGATTTTTATTGAAACACTTTGTTAATTTCTATTGAAATTTACTTTCCTCGACGATAGATACTGCGAAATACTAAAAGACTTTGATATTTCAAATTTATTAAAAACTTCGTAATTTTAAACGCATTAGGCTGATAAAAAATTGTCTCACGTTTTAGGGAATTCAATCGTTCGTTTTCAATGAAAAAAACAGTTTTAGTTGTTTTTCATTAGCATTTATATTTTTACAATTTTGATTACGAATGACAAGATCTCTTGTTAGGCTGAGAGGCTAGAGAAGTTTCTTGCTAAATATATGATCCGAAATCGAACCAAAACGCTCCTGCCTCTGAGTACTCTAAACCAATTCCAATTTCAGCGTCAGATTTATGGAGGATATCGTAGACAGTGAATGTTGCCAACAACGGGATTGGTGTTTACACGACCTTATACCTTTATCACTTCTCGATCATTGGAACATGATATTTCAGTGGCATAAATCAATAGCCCAAATAAAATAAAGTATTTTCCCATTTTTTGATTCGATAACATGGAAAAAAATTATATAAAGGGTTGATACAAAAAAATTGAAATTTCAAATTTAACAACGTAAATTAAGGAATTTAGAATACATAAATGACATGAGGGAACATGTTAAATCGTGAAACGACGCAGGCAAATGATACTTTCGTTTACAATTTGCGAGGGTTTTTATCATCGGTATTTTGAAGACCTGTGAATTATTATGTAATAATTTAACTATGAAATAAAGTGAAAATGAAATTATTATGCATTTTCTAAGTAGAAAGAGTAATGGATGAGTTAATGAACGTTCTTTAAAATAATAATATTGAAGGATAACCGTGACAGAGTCTTGAAATAAAAAATATTATGCTTTAGAAATATATGTCAGACCCCTTGTAAAATACTTATGTTATCCTCCAAACACATTTGGTAATAAAAACTTATGAAATACTTCATAACTTATGAAATCATAAAATAGCATCACTTCGAAGAATATAAAAAAGAAGGCTCGGGAAAATATGAATAAATACTGATCATATGTTAGGTTAACAGCATTTGCATTCAATTTCATGAAAGAATTTTGCATCATGTGAATGAGTGATTTAATGAAACAGCATTTCAACGCATGAAGGTCTTGTTTCAAAGGCACGAATCGCATGCTTTTCAGGGAGCTCTCTATCCAAAAAAGTATCATGAAATTTAAATTTTAGCGAATGAAATAAACCAAAAGAATTTCATATAATCATGCATTGTCATGTCAATCAAAATACTTCTTTTTTATATTGTTTGATGAATGTTTGTGGGTTGGTTCTACCCTCATCAGTGCACTCGTTAATCCTCAAATGTGTGTACCGATAAAATAATTAACGACGTGCTACGGTACATTTCTATTTTATTTCCATTTAGATCAGAGAGCGTATTGTTTAAAATATGCCCCCAATTTTTTCGAAAAGCTCAACTGTTAATGTATATTTTTTTAACATAATGGCATAACCAAAGAGGAATTTGAATTGTGAAAAAATGAATTGAGGCAAAATCGGTGAAATGATGCTGGGATGGATAACTCGAATAAATGTCGACAATTTATCAGGAGATATTAACATAAAGTTAAAGAGAAACAAAGCATTTTTTCTGCCTGAAACACAATATCCAATCTGCGAGGGTCTAAGCAAAGGCGAGCGACTTGGGGATGATGTTGGGAAAGAAAACGGTATAGAGAATTGCGAAGGGGATGAAGAGCAAAATCGTGGTTGGAGTTTAAGGGGAGCGTAGGACTTGTGGCTGCGTTATTGGTCTCCAGCGAACGGAAAAGGAATGCATGACGACGGAGGGACTTCTTCTCTGAAAGAGAAGTAGCAGAGAAGCGAATGGGGCGGCTATGCGGGAGATAAGATTCGGTCCGCAAAGAGAGAAAAAGAAAGAGTGAGAGAGAACCAAGACAGGTGGAGGTTGTAAGAATATTAGACACGTCGGCTGGTGAGTAAAAGGGAAAAATGAAGGGAATGTACCTTAGGAAAGCTCTCATATATGGCAATAACCACTGAATAAACTCTTGATAAATATTAGAGAAAAGAGGAAAAAAATTGAAGCGAAATAAATCAGTTTAAATGTTATGGTAGCATTTTAAGCTACAAGGATAAGTAAGCACAATAAAAATGTGTTAATATTAGAAAGAAATCCACTGATAGAAATATAGACATCGCATAGTATATTCAGAGAGGATGTGGTTAGTTAAATAGGAGGGTAGTCAAAGCAGAAGCGTGGTCCATAAGCTTTTCAAGGTCCACTAATGTTGAATGATAGGTAAAGAAGCATACTGGTATCTTCTAGTATTCCTGAAATCAAAAGAAGTAAAATTTTATCGGAACTAGAGAAGCGGTCGAACATCTGGTTGGAAAGGAAAGCAGGCTATACAATTAATAAAAGAAATGCGGAAATATTAGATGAATTCTGTTGGAAGGTTTTCAAATTATTTCGTAAAAATCAGAACAATTGGTAATGGTAGTGGGGGAGGAAACTTGTACTTCAAATCGTATAAACACTGGCAGGAAGTGGTTATCATCGCTTCGACTAAATGATAATATAAGGTGCAGTACAAAAGAAAACGAAGTGCTATTGATAGCTTATACCATCGTTAAATAGGAAGATTGGCAAAAGAAACGAAGAAGTTCAATTAAGAATTGATTCTATTCAAGCAAAATGAAAATTTGATGGTTTTTACTGTGAAATCACTCGGCTGAATGAGATGAAGGATAAATAATAAAAATGTTAATACCGTCTTATCATAAATTAATAGGAACAGTATTTAGTGGTCAAATGCCTGGAATTATCAAATGCATATTATATTTTCATCTAAAACAGAATAATTTTACTGTTGATAAAGAATGGAAGATTGGTAAAGAGATGGAAGGAATATATAGAAACACTGTATGGCAAAGACCTTAGGCCGACAAGGTTAGACATAGAAAAGGAACATGACGTAGAAGAAGATAGCTTATGTCCAGGCATTCTCGACGATGAAATAGAAAGGGCATTAAAGGAGATGAAAGCAAATAAGGCCGTGGGGGTGGACAACATTCCTGTAGAAATGTTGAAATGGTTAGGAAAAGGTGGGAAGAAGGCCATATATGGACTGATTCGTAGTATCTATGAGGAAGGAATCTGGCCGGAAGATTTTGTGAGATCGGTGTTAGTTCCTATTCCAAAAAAGGCAAAGGCTACGTCATGTGAGGATTACAGGACAATAAGTTTGATATCCCACGCAGCAAAAGTTATTCTCAGGATCATCAACAAAAGGATAGAGAGTATGGCAAATGATTACTTAGGGGATGATCAGTTTGGGTTTAGGAAAGGAAGAGGTACGCGTGATGCCATTGCAGTAATGATCACTAATCGAGAGGAATATAGAATACAATCAGGACGTTTTTGCCTGTTTTGTAGATTTCGAAAAAGCGTTTGATAGAGTGAATTGGGAAAAATTAATGCGTGCATTGCAGAAAATAGGAATGGATTGGAGGGACAGGAGACTGATCCGCAACCTGTACATGTCTCAGACTGCTCAGGTGCGAGTGGGGAACGGAGAGTCAGGATGGGCAGTGTTAGGAAGAGGTGTAAGGCAGGGTTGCCCATTGTCACCGGTACTGTTCAACGTATATGTAGAGGAAATGATTAAAGAGGCATGGGAAGAACTGGAGGAAGGAATGAAGGTCGGAGGAGAATTCGTAAAATCGGTTAGGTTTGCTGATGACCAAGCATTAGTTGCTCAGTCAGCCAAGGGGTTGCAAGCATTGCTGAGTGAATTGGAGGTTCAGTGCGATAAATATGGGATGAGAATCAATATTAATAAAACAAAGGTTATGAGATTTTCCAGAAAGAAAAAGGCTAAGCTAAATATTAAAATAGGCGGGGAAAAAATAGAGCAGGTAGAACAGTTTACATATCTCGGAAGTGTTTTGGACCAATACGGTCAAAGTGGTAGGGACGTAAGGAGAAGAATTGCGCTAGGCAAGGAGGCTTTCTCAAGGAGGAGGGAGTTGATGACGGGGACGTTGAGTAGGGATGTTAAGACAAGACTCGTAAAAACTCTGATATGGAGCGTAGCTATGCATGGTGCGGAAACGTGGTCACTGAAGCAGGAGGATAGACGTAGATTGGAGGCTTTTGAAATGTGGGTGTGGAGAAGGATGGAGAAGGTGAAATGGACCGAAAGGAAAACAAATGAGGAAGTACTGGAGATGGTGGGTGAGGAGAGGGGTTTGTTGAGAGAAATCCTATGGAGGCAGGAAAAATGGATGAAAGGCGTATTGAGCGGTAGTGGAATGTTGAAGAAGGTAATAGAGGGGAGAATGTTGGGCAAGCGAGGAAAGGGTAGGAACAGGATAGGGATGTTGGATGGGATGAAGGGAGGAAAGAAGTACACAGAGATGAAGAGGGACCTGATGTAGTTTAGGTTGCTGGATTGGGTTTTGTTTGAAGTTACAAAATATTTATTTGATAGTTGTGTCCATCCAAAAACCTACCTTAACCGGTAGATTACCTAATAATAATAATAATAACCTTTTGGTCAATTTGAGACGAGTGAAGAAAAAAACTGATTGTTACAATACTGTCTAGTGGGAACGCCATATTGATTAGATGGTTCGTACAATAGGCGACAGGCTTGCAGAACGATTTCGGCTAGGGTGAACCTGCGAGCCCCAATAAAAAAATAATTCCTTTCGGAAAGACATCTCCCGGAAATCTAAGCTGCAACTTCCTTTTTGTATTTTTCTCCTCGCTACCCAAAACATCTGTCCTTAAAAAAATAACTGCAAAAACGCTTTGATTTGAAACAAAAGGCGGAAGTCAAGAGGAAAAACAAAGCATTGTTAGCGGGGCGCGCGATGGAAAAGGAACGCAAAGGCATCAGCATAGATAGTGGGAGAGGTGGGGAGTGGGATAAAATATGTAGAATAGAGGGAGAACAGGAAGGGGTTGGTAAGCAAAAAAAAGAGGAAAAACAGAGAGACGTTTGGCAAGGAAGGCGCGAAAATTCAACGGAGCAGAGGGACAGACTTGGAAAGGAAGGGAGTTTGAGAAGGGAATGGATGGGAAGGGTTGAATTGGGTACAAGGAGCAGAAAATGTTCGTGGTGGAATATGAGGCCTCCAAGTAGGGGAGGTATGGAACGAGAAAAAGGAAGAGGACAGCATGGTTAGGGGGAAAGAGACATTTTTTTTAAGGGAGGAAGGAAAGGGACGTAAGGCAGCACATTGCGGAGGGATGGTCGATGGAAGAGGACGAGACAGCGGGAAGGCCATTGTAGGATAAAGTTGGGTGTCACTCGTCACGAGATAGCGAATTGTTAAGAATAGTCCCTTCGTCTCCGGTCGTCTCATACGCGCGTAAGCCAGGGAAAAGGGGAGCACGTATTCTTTTTTTTCCTTCTTATCTTCCCTTTCCGTGACGAGGGAAATATATTGCTTCCATCTGTATCAATAAAGCTACTCTCCAATTTGTCAAGTTTTTCGTTCTTACAGGTGTCTTCTCCTCATTCAACTACACGGGAAATTTAAATTAAGACACCTTTTGCCGCGAGGAAGTAAAACAACTGCTAAACTCGTGATAAGAAATAAATTTCATGGAAAAAAGAAAATGTCTTACTCTGATATACTTATTTAATTCTTAATGCTGGCTTTACGATTTACCAGCCCTTAAAAAATAGACTACCATTAATTATGAGATTTTACAGTTGATAATATACGCTAAAATGGTTACAATTCTACAGAAAATGTGGAAAATTTAATTCACGGCCATAAATTGGAATAGAAATTATGACGCGTACAATCAATAATATTTTTGTAATATAAAGAATTTAAGAAAATATGTTATTAGAAATTATGCGTGTTGTAATTATTTTTTAGTCAGATGCATTGCTTAGGTTCTGGGATAGTCATCGTCTGAACTTTGCTACAGACTTCAGATCCTTCTAGAAAGAATCCCCCTCAAAATTACATTGAAACCACCAAAATTTCTTCTCTGCATTCCGTCTTACGTGCATACCTAAACTTTTCTTCCCTCCTCCTCATTTACCTAACGTTATCTCCTCTACCCTCGTCTACGACGGACATACGTAATATTCTAGTGACTTCAATTAAATTGTTTATCGAATTTTAAATTAAATTTTGAACAGTATAGGATAATTTAACATAATTAAATACAATGGGGATGGTTGAATATAAGACTGCTTTAAATTGAGTTATTTCATCAACGTACTTATAGCTTATTCAATGAAATGCATAGTTTTGGCTGTGTTTTTAATGGGACTTTGAGGCAAACACGACAGAATCAAATATATTCCACTACAACGCGCTCCAAAAATATGCAATTCATTTTCTCAATTAATATTGAAAAACATTTAATTGAATGCCTGAATGAAATATCATGTGTGTATAAAGCAATTAAAACCTCAATGATATTTGAAGCAGATCGGTTAATTCAAGTTTAAAATCGAACTGAAGTTCCCCTCTAGTGGAATTTATTTTTCCCTCAAACCTGAGCGAGTGTATCTACAGCCAAACATGTCAACCCCATGTAGCACTGAGAGTACAAAACCTCCGACAAAAATAGAAACGAAGGAGGTTTACGACGAGAGAAAAAGTGTCGTCGTCGTAAATAATTAAGTATTCCATCAACTAGTTTAATATCTCCTCATGCGCACGAATGAATATTGCCCACCTGTCATGAAATGCCCCGCAATAAGAGTTGTTTGTTCCCACCAGCCAAAAAAGAGAACCCGCCAAAGAAAAAATATATAACGCTGCGACGACAAACCATTCAAGGAACGTAACCCAAAACGTTCGCATAGAGAGCAAACAAGTAAATATTATAACACCCTGCTCAGGGATATCGAGTCGGGTGTGCAGGAGGGGAAGGTAGGATAGAGGACAGTCGGAGGTCGGGGACGAGGGACAAGGGTAAAGAGGAGGGAAAATGGGGAGTGCAGACTGAAGGGTAAACATTTGAAGGGCGAGATGCTGGGGGTTGCAGAGGGAGACGGCGAGGTGTACCGAAAGAGAAGAAAAAGGGAATAAAAATGAAATGTAAAAATAAAAATACGAGTTCGGATGTGACTCCCGTACAGTTCTCGGAAGGAAATAGGCCAGCTCGGAGAAGAAAAACAGAATATTGAGAGAATCTATCGTCTCTTGGTCCGAAAATTAAAAAAAAGAAGCAAGGGGTGTTTGCTTGCTTTGTTTTCGCATCTGGTTTTTTTTTACCTATCGTTGTCACTTCACACAAACCGATATTGAATGTATAAATTTAAATATTTCTAAATATATTGAGGATCAATTCATTTCCTCCAGAAATTTTCCTCGGAAATGCAAAAGACGTGAGTTAATTCTTTTTCTTCGTGAGAAATGTGGTTACTTTTCAGTAGGAAAAAATGTATTTGGTTGTCAAAAAGAAATTCAAGCATGTCTTATCGAGGATTCAGAAATACAATTAAAATAATGATAATTTGCATTATATTTAATGAAGCATCTGAATGAAAGAGTAATTATGCGACAATATCGCAAAGAAATCAGAATATTTTTGCTTCATGTGCTTTTATATATTTCTTCACTTTATCTTATATGAAAACGGAAGAAGCATCAACCATGAAAAATCAATCCCAATTTTGTAAATTGGTCAACTGATATAAAATAAGGATTGGTTGTTGGTTATATCGCAAGGAATATTCTTTCACGCTACAACACAATTAAAATTATTGTAATTGTTAATTATTTTCCTCGAAGAGTAAAATAATCAATGCATTCAATTACACAAGCGCAAAGCAAAAATAACGAGGAGATTGATAGCTAATCAAGGATTAAGACTTGGTAAATCATGTACCGGAAGAGAATATATGTTTTCATTTTATTATTATTTATTATTATTATTAGGTAATCTACCGGTTAAGGTAGGTTTTTGGATGGACACAACTATCAAATTAACACTTTGTGACTCCCCATCTAGCAAACTAATCTATATCAGGTCCCTCTTCATCTCTGTGTATTTCTTTCCTCCTCTCATCCCGTCCAACATCTCTATCTTATTCCTGCCGTTACCTCGCTTGCCCAACATTCACCCCTCTATTACCTTCTTCAACATTTCACTACCGCTCAATACGCCTTTCACCTATTTTTCCTGCCTCCATACGATTTCTCTCAACAAACCCATCTCCTCACCCACCATCTCTAGTACTTCCTCATTTGTTTTCCTTTCGGTCAATTTCACCTTCTCCATTCTTCTCTTATTTCGTCTAAAATAAAATTCACACCATTCCTCGGGATGTTAAAACTTTTTCATCATGATTATAAACCTGAGAATAACACTATGCGACATTAGAGCGATGACTTTCCAAAAGCCATTATACTTTTTCACCCCAAACATTATTCTGGATAGTATATTAATGGAGACAAAACAAGAAAGGATTTTAATTTGCCTATTGGCTTATAAGAAAGGTAACCGGTTTTCTAATATTTCAGAGGAATATTATATCAT
This sequence comes from Hetaerina titia, assembly GCA_037158775.1. Taxonomy (NCBI): domain Eukaryota; kingdom Metazoa; phylum Arthropoda; class Insecta; order Odonata; family Calopterygidae; genus Hetaerina; species Hetaerina titia. The sequence continues at coordinate 87,537,506 of CM073775.1, read as the reverse complement.
ATTCTTGTATAGAAGACATGATGTTAATGTTACAATAGCGGTTATTATTTTGAGAAGAATAGGAAAAAAATGGCTCTAACAAAGTAGAAAAAAAATGTTATCAATTTTCAAAGTTCTCGAAATTTCGTATTTTCGCCTCAAGTGTGTTCCTTTTCTCGTTTGCGTTTGCCCAACGTGCCCACCTCCTTCAAATCCAGATCCGTTTATGCCGTTTGCTACTGCTTAACGGTACGTCGTGTGCGCAAACCTCCCTTCTTCCCTCTCCCCCCTCCACATTCTCTTTCGCCGCAGAAACCTCATCCACCGCCAAATACACGGGGCGAAAGCAGGAGAGCTCCCGCCAAATATGCTACTTCTATACCCGCTACCGCACTTGCCCCAGTTCCCTCGAAACATATAAACACACAGCCCAACACAGGAGCACGCACAGACCTCACGGATCCTCTAAAAAGGGGCTTTCTCATCTTCCTTCACCTTGCTACTCCTTCGAACACCAACTCCCAACCACTTATACCCTTAATGTGACCTCGCACCCCTACATCCTCCGAAACTCCAACATCCTCGATGCATCGGCCCAACGATCCCGCCGTCCTCTCCCATTCTGCACCCCTCACCCTCTGACTCTGTCCCACCCACCACCCAAAACATCACAAATCTCCCAAATCCCGTTTTGTAAAATCTAACGTTTTCGCGAAAGGCAGCACGGTAAGGTTTTTGCTTCCAGCCCCCGCCCCGACCACAGCTTTCCTTATTTTCTTCTTTGTTTGGGTCAGGATTAACGGCGGCAGTCGTTTTCCTCCCTTTCCCCTCTCACCTTCTTTCGATTTATCCATTTCTGAGAAAGGTATCGGGTAATGGCAGTCGGAATCAGCAATTTTGTCACCGATAAAATAACATGTATTTCTATGGTTAAATTTGTGAATGTGATATCAAATGTTAAGGATATTTAGAAGATATGAATGCACTTTTGGAATTCACCAACATTGTCACGGAATAGCTTGAGGTGGTTTATTCAAATTTTCTGACTGGTAAGAATAAAGGAAAACAATTCCTGATTTTGAAAATTACTGCGATAGAAATTTTCTGCCAAAATAATGGCCTATTTCTTCCGAAATATTAGTTCTAAAATTTACGAGTTTAATGATACAGTTATGCAAATCAACACGAAAGGTATATGAATGAATTCAAAAGGCGAAAGAATGGAATTCGTGATGGCCCCTAAAAGGGAATGGGATGATGAATTAAAAACGAAAATGTATTTTTTAATTAACTATAATCTAACATCTATCATTAGAAGGCAAAAGAGATGAATATATTCATCGATTTTTCGTGCATTTATTAACGGCAAAATATTTTCTCTCTAAATTTCGACCGGATTGCATTAGGAATAATTTAATTTAAGCAAGTAATTGCTTTTCACGGAGATAGTAATATCGCTTTAAAATCAAAGAGTAATTCATATTCATCGGACAAATTTTTGAATTGGAACCAACGTATTAACTAGATAAATATTAAATAATAGTAGATTAGGAAATAAAATATTACAATATAAGTAAAATGTGAAGATAATTTTTATCAGTAGTTGTGGTAATGATATATGGCTGACTCACTGGTTATTATTGCAGTATTTTTAAAGATAAGAAACTAAAAAATTTCTTAATAAATCAGAAAAAATGAATTCGACGAATATTAAGCGAAATCTGGAGAATAAAAATGGAGCATTGTATGTCTACACAAAGAATTTCGTGAGGTCACTCTTAATATGTTCGTTTTAATATTGTTTCCACTTAATTATTTTTCGTTCACATGTAATTTCCCGGCTCAAATTTTACATTTAGGATGTGTCTAGTCTAACACTTATAAACTGTTCTGGAGATCCCTGACGTGCATACCCTTTTTCAGTTATTTTTACATTAACATTTGACATCAATAAAACTCTGTAAAATGTGATTTTTACAGGTATTTCATGGTGGAGTTTGAATTTCTGTGTTGGATTTGTGAGATTCTCGGTTTTCCGAATCCTTATATCGATGTGGTGCTTCGAGATTCACGGGATTCGGTTCTGTCTGGTGACTAAATGAGAGTATCTTCCAGTTGTAAAATCAGGGAACGATGCTATGAAACACAGTTCTACACCCACTTAAACCTCAATGCTGCCTTACAGAAAATTCTGTATAACCTATGTTCAATTGTTTGCCCATAATATAAGTTAAAAACGGTAAAGAGAAATTGAAATTCCACATACTCCAGTCATTTGGATACAAATGGAATCACTGGCAAGTTACAAGTTTGTAAAATAAAAGCCTACAGACCAGAAACCAAGCAAATTAGCAAATGTATGATATAAAGGAAGTTTAATACAAAGTAATACTGTAATAGAGAAATTATCGCTTAATCGTTAATGATTCCTTTGGCGCCAATTAAAATAAATATGATTCCGCGGAAAGCCTTCCCCATATCCGAAAAATAAAATTAATGCAGTGGCACGTGGTTCTGGTTATTAAATTGCGATTCAATTAGCTCCTTTGTAGAATGAATAATATACTTGAGAAAGGAAGAACTTTAGTTAGCGATTGTTAAATTTCTGTCAGATGCAAGCATAACTCGTATTCGAGTTGACATAAAACAATGCATAATAATGGGTAGAAACTGCAATGAAGTAACAAAAGATAATGAGTAGATACTTGAGAAGGATACGATGTAAAATATGATATCATTTTATATTGAAATGAAAATAAAACACATTAGTCTTCAATAAAAGTATCCTTTAAAAAGAGACGTTTATCAAGAAAAATGTTGACATTCATGACTAAAATGACTTTGTCATGGTTAAATTTGAGTCCAAATGTAAGTCCTCTCAATAATCTCAAACCCATCTCATTCACATAATATTATTTAATAGGTATTATTAATCATACGCTTTCCAAACAAATCATTTATTAGTTCTAATGCTTATCAATTGCATTATCCACTATGAAAGATACAATATGATAACTATGGCAGAATAGGTGCTAAATACACCTTACTGTTAGTTGCTGAACAGTCTTCAGAAAACATATTTAAATTTACATATGGAATTTATAATCTGTTCGGACACATTCAGGTGGCATCACGCTCAGAGCGACGCCTTACTATTCAGGGTAAGTGTAAAATTCTCATTTTCTGGTGGAAGAGTCTGGAATTTGTGGCGTACTAAAGAAGAGAAAATGAGTTAATTACATGATTGGCGGAGAATACATCTGTGTACATAATACATATTGAATACATAAGTGTATATTTCTTGTCATACATTGAAAAGGCGTATTACTTATATTATCTTTTAGTTACTTGAATAGCTATATGTAAATTCGACTCTAGTACGCCTATAATGAAAGATTTTGTTCAAAGATAAGAGAAAATATAGCACAGGCGAAAGAAATATGCTTCTCCAGGAGGGACCGAATAACATAAAAATATTTTTTTTCGAGTGTACATTATTTTCTAAAAGTCATACCGTCTTATTTTAGACGGAGATACTTTCGAAAGTATAACGTTGTTTTAGAATTAGTTCAGCAGTTCCATCACTGACTGAGCACTTTTCATGGTGAACAATTATGTAATCCATATGTTTTTCCGCTATATATAAGACCATAGTGTTTCAAATGAAAGTTTGATCGCCTTGATTCAATGGTAGTTTCAGTTACTTCTCAATACTTTGCAAAATTTAATAACTTTCATTATTTTCGGACAAATATTGAAATGTGATACACGAAAATGACTTTTATTAAAGCTGAAAATTATCTACCCTGTTGAATTCGTGAAACTAATTTCATTATGCAAATGTTAGTCAAGAGGTGATGATGATTCAAGAGTTGATTAAGATGTTTAAGATCTATAAATCACAAATATATGCTTAATACCACATGCTTAATCTAGAACATTGGTCATAATGAATTTCATTTTTCAAGGGGATGTGACCTGACTCCAAAATAAAGTGTCTTGAATCTTACGTCCTCACAATTTCCAAATATTAATTAAAAGGTTTACATGATTTAAGTATCCATTATAAAATATGTTCATTATTCACAAATACGAAACAATAAATATTGATACAATATATAGCAATAATTTTCTCCAAACCCCAATAATGACCATGGCTGTGATTGACACTGACGCAGGCATGGACAACAGAGATAAATGGTCCGAAAAATTAACATTGAAAACGTGGGACTATGCGCGATAAATTCTCTGTAAATACTTTATTCTAGAATGCATATTTGTAATGAAAATTGACGAGAGTAAATATTTGCCCCTAAATCATTTAAGTATAAATTTACTGACTAGTATAAAAGAAGAAGTTGTGGCTATTACTGCTACATATTTCAGAGTAATGAATGCTAAATATTTCAGAGGGATGCACATTAAAATGATTTTATTCTATATTGCTCATTAATGACATATCTGAATAAATGTTAATAATGAATATAAATGAAAAATTGTATAACGCAGATATTATTTATCGTAAAACCAGAGCAATCATCCAGAAATTTGAATTGATAAATGAGGATAGAGCTTCCACCTTTTAGCCCAATTCAACGTTTTAAATTCACACATCAGAGTGGGAGTATCAGATCCATTCCCAGAGTATGAGTGAAGGTTAGGTTATGATTAGGTTAGGCTTAGGATGTGAACCCACGTTCGCCCACGGTTCAGAAGCCCAGTGCTTTACTCCCTAGAATACCGCACCACCCCATTTCCGAAGAAATAAGATTAAATTATATTAAATTAAAAATACATAAGCAGTTGGAACGGAAAATTATGTCAAGAAAGACGATTTGGGTATTAAATTCAAAGGTAGTTAAAAAAGATTCAATCATCCCCAAAACAAAATGCTAATTTTTTAATATTGTTTCGATGTATTTTATTATTAAAGTATTTTTCCGAAAAAATAATCCCAAATAAGTATTATTTTCTTTTCTGATAAAGAAAGTGGAATTTGAGCTATTCAGGCGAAATACACACAAAGTAAAGTACACAAAAGTACACCTTGTTCAGTGTAGAGAGCCAGGAAGGCCCACTCAGTTGGTTAGTTAAAATGATGTTGGAATTACGCTTGTTTAAATGTAACTGCCCGTTTGATTAAAAGGAATATGTTTTAAGTATGTAGTAAGTAACAAAATATACCTAGTACTGGCTGTTAATAAATTTATACTCAGGTCTGCCATTAAATTAGTTGAAAGAAATAAATCTCCGTAATGTGCTACATACTAATTTCCTTGAAAATAATAAATCCGAATTTGTCAACTTTAACTACTTCTTATGCTGATAAATTGTATTCCTTAAATGATAAAGATCCACTTATGCTGAAAGTTATTTCTACATACGTAATTATTAACTATTAGTAAACCTAATCTAAAGATGAGTTTTCCGCTACATCTTTGTACACCTAAAAGTCTTTAACTGTACGCTACTACTTCAATTCATGTTTTTGGTTATGAAGTGCATGATTTAAGACACTAAAAATGTTACATGATATAACATTTGCATTGTGGTGCATTTTATGTAAATAACATATACAAGGGCATTTTCTCTTTATTTAATTTTCAATTACCACGTTTTATGCGACAATAATTTCTTGGATAATATGGATGTAATATTTTTATGGAATATTTTAGGCAAGCAGCCGCTATAAATCTAATATAGGTACACAAGTTGCATTCTAAGTGGAAATATAATCTAATAACCAATATTTTGGAGGCAGAAATGAAGGGCCCAGGAGGGGTATCTTCTTCCAGAATAATTTCAATCACTCTGTCAAACCATTTCCATTCAAAAGTGCATTTTAGTTACCATTATGAATGGCATTAGGTAGCAGATATTTTAGGGAAAGATTATAAGGAAAATGTAGAGAAAATAATTTACATAGGTAAGTTTACAATTACCGTGTGGTCAAACAAATTATTCCGTCTTTCATGTCAACCTACTTCCGCATAACACTTCTGGAGTACGCTAATTAATTAAACAGCATGAAATGATGTTCTGCTCATAAAGCAAGGTGATCTCAGAAATTTAATTCTAGGAATACACAACATTTGGTAAGATAACCTTATCACGGTAAAATCCCCAAAAAACGGTGAAATTGGATTTTCCTCCGGGGCCAAAATTGGGTTAAACTTGATGTTTAGCATAGCAATCTAGACTAATAGCTTTTGGAAATGTATGCAGACTTATGAGATATTAAAAGTTATCTGACAGAAGCAAATTGAATTACATTAACCAATAAAACTACAAAGAATATCTTAATTTTATTTCTTCCGAAAATAATTTCAAAATGTACATTAAAAATTAAAATAACAAACAAACCATAGATGGACTACTAAAAATACACCAAATTAACCGTAAGAAGCCATAATAATTAGCAGAAAAGAGTACAGAATAATGAATTCAGTCGCTTTTCTCTCAAAATATTGTTTTCCATTTTCTGCTAACAAATATCCCATCAATGCCAATTAACCATATTTATTCTTGAAAATTTTCTAAAATGTGATCTACGCAATGGTTAAATTCTCATCATAGGGAATTTTTTTTATCAATATAGACAGGGATTTGGGATATGAAATATTATATTTTGGTTTTTTTCAAAAACAAAGCTTCACCACTGGGAGCATAACTAATGAAGTATACTCTGTTCATCCCCGTCGAAAAATACTATCCTTCCTTACCTTGATTTGCTGAATATTATTGAGAATTTACTTAAGTGTTTATTGGAGATAGGTGCGCTGCAAATTAGATTATTCAGATAAAGCGTTCACTGAATAAACATTATTAGTATCAAGGGCTTGATCATCGTCTGCGTGGAGTACACCAAACTCTTTGCCAAGCATGTGTACAATTATGAATATGGACAGGTTATATTCCATGGCAACTATCTTCGGACATCGGACTGGAGTTCAAAGAAGAAAATTATCGCCCTTAAGGAGAGCACAGGTCACATTTTTTAATTTAAATAAAGGGTTGGAGATTGAAAAGGTAATCATACTCATCATCTCCAGGACCTCTCGCAAAACCGTACACGATGCTTAAGGAGAAAGTTCAATGCTTGGAAGTTACGCCGCTTGGCCGGGATATTTACCTCGAGGACAGTTGGCAGCGATCTGATGGCGCAGATTCGGAGACACGACATTATCTGTTTGTATGCCATATACCGCCCATTGGTCTCCTCTTTATCTATATCTCTATCCAACACTATGTCAATCCATCTGCTTCTGGAAACCAACCGCCCAGTCGCTCCGCTGCCCCAATGCCATCATCCTATTGTTCTCTCAATTGTACTGTTCCCTGGGTCCACACACAGACACACACCCCTCCTGCTAGCATTCTGCGACCAAACCTCCTCCGTGTTGCCATATGACCGTTCCAAATGGCGCACGCATTTCTCTTCCTCAATGGACAAATCTGTTCTCATCATTGGCGCTCACCGTTTACACGCGGCAAGGTGACCGTGTGTGCGTGCCTGGGTGTGGATTCGAACGGACGGTAGGGGAGGTCTTTGGGTGCTCGGGATAAAGGGTCAAGCAATAAATCATCGTTTAAATACGGACGGCGCATGGTTGAAGGGAAGGGTGGCGTGAGTATCGAGAGGTTAATTTTGAATAATAGTACTGAAGTTTCCATCTTTCGCCACGACAGTTCGGAGAGCTTGTTCTTCATTCTACTCATATATTTTACTTTTTCTCGACGTAATATCCGCCTGCTTTTCCCATTGTTGGTTATTTTATGATGATTCTCTGAGTTAAAAGGTACAGTATTTTTTGAGCGTATATTATATTATATATTCCCGAAGACGCAATCTTCACCCAACTTTTGCGGAACGGGATTGTATTTCATATGGTCTCGAAAAAGTGTTACCTTTTCCGCAGCTGACCCAGTTCTTCAGCCCAAAATTAAGTTGCTAAATGTGCATAAGCTTATCCTTCACCAATTAATTAAGAATATTAAAATATATATAAACCTTTAGTCAATTTTACTCAACGTCACAGTGCAATTATTCATTAACATTCATTCATTCATTCATCATTTCATTCATTCATTATAATTATTCTTACAATTATTCATTCACTACAATCATTCATTTAATTTCAATTATTCATTATTATTATTACGTCATTCTACAATTATTTTATTTCACTCAATCTTTAGTTTAACACTCACTCACATGTGGTCGCTATGAAACATTAAGACGCTAAAATGGAACTGAAATTGATTAAATCAATTGCTAGGATAAATAGCGGTAGTGGGATATAAGTAAACTTTGTTATCTTATAATTAATGAAAATTTTTGAATGAAGCGTTAAATGTTACCACTATCAATAAAAAGCAACATCAAATGTATGGTCAAATGTTTAAATATAAAAACCTAAAAATGCTGCTCTTGATTATCGATTATTTTCACAGATTTAAAATGAATTGAATGAAAAATTAGGTAGATTGAATTATCGCATTTTCCCGTACAACGAAATCGTATATATATATATATATATATATATATATATATATATATATATATATATATATATATATATATATATATATATAAAACTTAGACAGTAACACACAGCACGAGAACACATAAAAAGAACACTCACATAATTATCTTGATAATTTCGACGGACTTGAGCTCCGTCTTCTTCGGAAGATAAGATGATGACTCTGAGTCTGAGTCATATCTTATCTTCCGAAGAAGACGCAGCTCAAGTCCGTCGAAATTATCAAGATAATATTGTGAGTGTTCTTTTTATGTGTTCTCGTGCTGTGTGTTACTGTCTAAGTTTTTTATTCAACACTACCGTGTTACTTCGAAGAAATCATCTATATATAAATATATATATATATATATAACCATAAACCATAATACCACAGTACACAGATACAGATAACCACAGTAATCAACCCGAAGGTCAGTTTAGTAGGTGATGGTAGAGCTCACCCGTGTACCAAGCCCGACGGCGTGTGAATATTCACACATCAGGGTAGGGGGGCCAGTTCCTTTTCCCTGTGCCGGTTATGGTTTCCCAGGAAGATCTGGTACCCGAAAAATCAACTAGCTTGGGTGGAGCTGCAGGTGCCCAAAGTGCCTTGCCCGGGAATCGAACCGGGGACCCTCCGGTCAGTAGTCCAATGCTCTACCCACTAGACCACCGCGACCCGCCCATCTATATATATATATATATTTAAATAATTTATTACGTTAATTTATGCCTATGAACTTTTGTCTGAATGCTGGGAATTGCATACGTATGAAATAGTCAAAATATCTATAAAATATATTGAAAAAGAGAGACAAAGACTTTTCCTTTTCTCAGTAACTTCCATAAAACCATAATTATTCATTTTTTATAACTGCTGTAATCGTTAGTCCACTCACTAATTTATTTAAAATTCTCCCTTTATTCGTGGTTACAGCTAAAATTTAACTATTATTTGCATTCTAGTCCTTCTTAATCATTAGCACTTAATCCTCTCCTCCAGTAAATATAGCATAGAAATCTCAATTTCCTCGAAATGCCAAATAAATTGTAAAAATCTCCAGTATATACTTTTCATTAGATTTTCGAATAACGTGACATTAAATTCATACGATCATTTCAAAATATTAATTGTGTAAATATCCCCAGGTACGAAGAAAACTTTAGCGCTAAATAATATATCATCCTCATACACATAATAAATTATGCGTATACAGTAGGTAGATTTCTGAGGCCAAATTTCTAATTTATACATATTTTTTCCAAACGTGCTGGTGAAATTCGAGGTGAGCCAACGTTTAAAGTGAAAGACCACGGTCCACGAATCGGATCGGAAACGCATTTAACTGGCAATGCAAGGGATCATCGGGGGTCGCAAATATGAGTGCTATATTCTTGATTTTAAAAAAGTGAATGGAATCAAGCTTAATTCAATTAAACATATTTTTTATTTTAGCACTTTTAAACAATTGGTATGGAAATAAGAAACGACTTCGACTATTTTCTCTTGATAAATTCATGATTACACAGGCCTACAAAAAAATTTTTTTTTGGTGCCGGGAATCTTTGTGCTGATTTTAACTATATTTGTATAGCTGAATCCAAATATGAAATCCGTTTTTATTTAACAGCTCTACTTTTTTTATATATGGCACATCTTACGATTAGTTGTTTTAATATTTGATATATTCCGGAAAATAATTTTCAAAGTCAAATAAATCTATAAGTATGCATGGGAATATATGGTAAAAGAAGATAGGAAAAATATTACAGACTTTGTGGAACGTGCATACTTGGGATATTTTGGTGTTAAGCTTGGTGAACAAGATAAAACATGGGCACCGCATTTTGTGTATAAAACATGTACTGAACATCTGCGGCAATGGACAACAGGACAAAGGAAAAGTATAAAATTTGGTGTGCCAATGGTGTGGAGAGAACCTGTGAACCATATTGACGACTGTTATTTTTGCATAGTAAATGTTTCGGGAATTAATCGAAAAAATCGCCACAAGTGGACATATCCAGATTTGCCTTCAGCTAGATGCCCGGTACCCCATTCAGAAGAAATACCGATCCCAATATTTCAGACGTTACCAGATATATCTAAGGAAGAATTTGAGTTATTTGAAACATTTCTCATTCTACTGACGATAGTGGCAGTGATTACGAGGGGGTATCTACAATTCCTCAACTATTTAACAAGATGAACTAAGCGATCTTGCTAGAGAACTGAACTTATCGAAGGAAGCATCCGAACTACTAGCATCAAGACTGCATGAAAAGAATTTACTGCAACCCGGTACAAAAATAAGTTTTTATCGCACAAGGGAAGAGGATATGCTACCCTTCTTTACTCAAGAAGACAATCTTACATTTTGTTTAGATGTTAGAAAGGTCTTTTGGAAAAAATAGCACTACTATCACAATATGATGCTGGTGATTGGCGTTTGTTTATTGATAGCTCCAAGCGTAGTTTAAAATGTGTACTTCTTCACAATGGTAACAGGTTTGGCGCAATACCAATCGCTCATTCAACTAAAATGAAAGAAGAATACGATACAATAGCATTGGTCTTAAGGAAGATAAAATACCAGGAACATCGTTGGGTGATTTGTGTAGATTTAAAAATGGTGAACTTTCTTCTTGGGCAGCTAAGTGGCTACACAAAATATCCTTGTTTCTTGTGCCTCTGAGATAGCAGGGACAGACAAAACCACTGGATTAAGAAGGGGTGGCCTAAGAGAGAAAACTTGGTTATTAGAAAAGAAAACATCATTGCTGAATCTTTAGTTGAAAGAGAGAAAATCATCTTATCTTAAATATTAAACTAGGCCTAATGAAGCAATTTGTAAAGGCTCTTGACAAGGATGGACCATGCTTCGGATACTTAAGACTAAAGATTGATACTAAGACGTATCCTATAAGTATTGAAAAACTTAAAGCTGGTATTTTTAAGGGGCCACAAATCAGACAACTTACAAAGGATCCTGATTTTGTCGAGTCAATGAATGAAATTGAAAAAATTAGTTGGATGTCATTTGTTGAGGTCATAAAAAATTTTCTAGGAAATCACAAAAGTGAAAATTAAATTGAGCTGGTAAACATTATGCTCAGTAACTTCAAATCACTTAGATGTAATATGAGCACAAAAGTTCACTACCTACACAGCCACTTAGACAATTTTCTTGGAAATTTAGGAGACAAGTGAAGAACAAGGTGAAAGATTTCACCTGAATATAAAAACAATGGAAGCTCTCTACCAAGGAAGATGGGATAACCATGTGATGGCAGATTAAGGCTGGTGCTTAAAACGAGACTGTTTGAACAAAGTGCACTCAAGAAAATCGCGCAAGCTTCCGATGTGTTGAGTGATGTTTTTATGTATTTTTTTCTTTTCAATTTGTTTTATTACAGTAAAAAATTTTAGTATTGTGTTCAATTGTATCGTAAAATTCTGTTGTGTTTGTGGGTGATTTAACAGCCCTAGAAATAAATCAAGTCTTTATATTTAGTGGGTTTTATTATTAATATAATATTCCCATATCATCATGTAGAAGATTATTTTACGTAAGTAACAACATATCTTTATCTTGAAAACTATAGCTGATAGGAAAAAACTAGTGTTATAATTGGATTCAGCACCCCAATTGTTCTTTAAATCATCATTAAAAGCTCCGGCACCAAAACCACTGTTGGCCTGTGTTATCTTTATTTTAGAATTATGGGTAGAGCTAGGAGGTCATACTTAAGCATTTTTAATGGAAAAAATGAAACAGCCTTTTTAAAACTCTTTTGGGATATGTTTCATTATTCAAGGTAAGTAGATTAATAAAATGAGTAAATTAAATATCAACAAATATATCAATATTTATGTAAATACTCGATTCCAAGTAACTTAGAATGGACGTTTTTAGCAGTAATTCACTAATCATTCATAATATTTCAACCTATTTCAAATTTATGGAAATCGTACAAAACTAGATTACTCGCTATAAACTACAAAAAATATTTTTTATTTTCCACTGTGAACGGTGCTTTGGAGTGATTTTTAATTGGTGAAAATTTGATTTTGTTACACTTGATTACCCTCATAATGAGCTTTACATTAAGGACATAAGGTAAAAGATGGAAATTATTTATTTATTTAGGACCCGAAAGTTGATTTTGATAACATAGATTTAGATACATTGGGTTGAGAACGGGTATTAAATTGGCAGTGTGATCCTATTGGTGTGTTGTTAAATGTTGACTACACTCTTTAAAAGGATTTCAATGTAGATTCTGGGCATAATTTAAGGGTGATATTACGCGAAATATTGCCGAGAATATTGTATCTGACAACTGAAGAACAAATATCATTATCATGCAACTTTAAAAAATTTTGCTTTCAATCGACTTGATCATTTTTAATGGAAGGACTGCGGTCCTTTTCACGAGAAAGAAAAAAATGTTGGGTGGGAATAAACCGATCCCCTTTAATAACGTTCGCGGATATGCTTTCAAAATTGTAGTGTTCTGCACGATCGGTTGGTAAAGCATATTTTTGAAGCACGGTATTTACACATAAAGCTGGAAAACGTTTACCTTTCTCAGTGTCAAACTGGGTTTTAGTGCTTCTTTCGATTATGCAGAGATTCTAGATCATCCGGAGATGGCTCAGCGATTCGGGAAGCGCAAAACTGTGAATCGAATTTTTGAAGACGAGGCATATACTCTTATCATTGGAGAAATATATATAGGGAATTTTAAGGCTACAGAATGAATTGGTGGTTAACAGAATTCGGCTGCGGCAAACCAAAGATACTCCGCTGGCGAGAAACTTTTTCACGGAGTCCCAAAACCACACCTGATATGGAATGCGGCCAAAGGAAAAAAGATTTTGGACTCCTCATGTTCGCCTTACATGTAGATGGGTCTTACAAAAATCATGCAAAGGGTCTTAGCGATGCTACAGCTATCGAATGTTAAATATTGAAAATTTGTTGAGCATGGAACGAAAATGTTGAAGAGCCTTTTCAAAACAAAGAATCTATTGTCACCCACGCCGAATTTTATTTCCTTATAATATAGCGAGGAAGATATTATAATTCTACCCAGTACGTTGCGGCCTTATGTTATTTTTTAAATGCAAGGGTAATTCTAATACCATAAACTTGATAAAAGACTGGACAAGAATAAACCCTTCATATGTGAATGATAAAAAAACAGGATCTGTATGGTCGAAATATGTGTGAACTGTTATTAGCACTCTTACCAAGATAAATTACCTACAGACTTTCATTCAATTATACAATCGGACGTAAAAAAATCGTGTAAGTTGGATATTTTTTAAACATGCAAAAGTGAATATTTTGTTGCTCTGATGGTCTTAATGAACAGATTAACCATCTGGTGAATTTTCAAACAATTAACCACTGGTAACTTGACACTAAATTTCATTCATCTCTTTCATAATTATATCTGAGAAATTTATTGACTACATGTTCAGACGCACCTATAAACACGCTTCCTTTATTTAAATCTAAAATGAATTCGGTGACTCAAGTTTTCTATGTCTTTCATTAATTTAATATTCACAGAAGTTTCTTTGTTCCTCCATTCAATATCTTACTCATTATTTTGTAGCAATACAACGCCTCATTGTGCTTACCCGCTTAGTTATCTGCTGATTCATAGTTACGATAGGGGGTGCTAATTACGGGACCTCCATTGTTTATGCGTGCATCGATGCTATCGGTAAGTGAAATCGCTGAGAAACATTTGCCTCCCCGCCTTATATGCCTCCACTCTCTTCCCCAGGAGAGTACATCCTATCTCCCCTCATCCCCGGCGACGCCTACCCCCTCTACCCTTTTCCCACACCGCACCCACTCCCGCCGCCATCCTTTTCCTTTAAACTCCTATCCCTTACGTTTTTATTGCCCTCCCTTCCCAACGAAAAACCCTCCCGCCCGCCGCACCACCTCCACACACCAAACCCTACTTTATTTTTTTTTAAATGCTCCCACTCCTCCACAAACTTCGCCACACCTCTCCCATCCCGCAGTTTTACGCCCGCATCGTTACTCCCTATAATCGGTCTTCTTTATCCCTCTATACACTCCCCCTCTCCTCCGCGCCCACTCCCATCCGAACCCTTCTCGATAGCATTCCTCGTACACCCCACCTACCTGCCTCTCACACCCTCTCTCCGTCCGTTTCACCCTCTTCCCCTTCCTCCTGCCCACTATTCTCTTACACCGAAACCTTGGTGCGCTAGGTTTCCGTTCCGCGTCTCCCAGCCGCTTTTAAGGATTTATGGCGGGGATCTATACGGTGATCTCCTCCCCGCCGCTGCGATCCGTGTATTTTGGCCATCGCCCATAATCCTTGGTTACCCTCTCTCCATCCTCATCCTAACCCCCCTCCCCATTTCCTCTCCCCACCCCCTCCCCGCGGGCTATCCCTCCCTGCCCCCTCGCTGCAAGTCCCTCGCACCGCCGTCCCATCCCTAACCCTCCTCACCGCGTCCCTCGCCAACATCCACCTTACCGGGACGCCTTCAATATGGACTAACTAACTCCGCATTCCCCCGAAGCCGGGCCTGGGCGAAGCGGAGTCCGCTCAGCCCCCCCATCTCCTTCCCCTCCCCCACCCCTGCCGGCCCTTCCTCCCGCTTTGCCTGCCCACCTCTCTCTCTCCCCCACTTTCACGTCCATCACATCCAACAGCCTGTTACTCCTGTGCTGCCTGTTTCACCGTTAAAATATTGTCTGTTTAAATACTTATTGATGAAGCACTCTCCTTTAGAGCTTATTTTGGCAAATGGCGGGGAGACTTCAGTACAGGATAGGTACGTAATAGCCACATGTACAGCGCATGAAGAGCCAAGGGATGGGGGTTGTTAAAAGTTTAAAATTCAAGTAGTTTATATTATAAAGATTTTCTTATGAAAAGGATAAATAAGGGAAAAATTATTAAACGATATACTTCTTCTTTTAGCCATTTTTTACCACTTCAGGCTTCATTTTCATGGTATAATTCTAATAATATTGAAGGGTTTACTATATTCTAATAATATTGAAGTCTGTCACTATATCTATTTAAAACATATCCTGACTTATTATTCCACCCTAAAATGTGTTTATACTAATGTTTTATCATTGTGCACGATTGATTATATCACAAAATGAAATTCCTGTATTCCTACGCATAGCATTTCTACAAATTTTCTCGACTGGAAAGTAAAAATTCATTTTTTTGATTTATTCCATTCCATCGCGTTTTTATAGACATTCAATTAATTACTAAAAGCACATTGATCAGTGTCTTCCTAATTATAGTTGCGCAGATATATTTTAAACAAATAACATTATAGTTTCCGTTTTCGATTAAAATAATCTATTCGAAAATACGATACTACGTTATCTCCTAGAGTTAAGAATAACATCTATACAACTGGCCAATGTGAGTACATAAGTTTTGATTTGAGTTTACGAATACACGTTTATAAAGCGGTTGCCATTTTCGTGGAACGTACAGCTCACGTATGGAATATAGGTAACTTATTTAATTATTGGTAGGTTTTTTAGCATAAACTCTAATCGAAAAAGGAAAAATCAACTTGAAACTTAACTAAATTATGAATTGAATTTTTACAAACCCTAAACCTGATATTCGTATGGTTATGCAACATTATATCGTATTGCTATCTGACCTAATTAGAAAGTAGGTTCATGCTGGAGAATGAATCAATTAAAAAAAGACTGGGTAACACTTATAAAAGAGTTTTTTGGCCATTTTTAACAGAATTAAAACATTTAGTTTCGAAAGAAACCCCTTTTATGATTTTAAATTAGTCGCGAAAAGACTGCCACCCGTAAAAAATATGCGTAAACACAATCTAATTTAGTAATATGACAAAGTACATGAGAAGATATAATAAGTAATTAGATATTCAAATGAAAATAATGATTTCAAATGATTAGTCTCAGTTCATTCATTAAATTTTCTGACTCTACCAGAAATTCAAGGCATTATAACGTAACAAGTGGCCAATCGGATCAGATTTTTTTGGCTCTTTGAATAATTTCACGATCATCCCAAACTCAACTTCCACCTCTGTAATTGAAGCTCAATCCATCGGGCAGAGTAGCATTTTGAGCCGAAGCCACTTCCACCATACAGGATAATTGAAAGCATGATAAACCACATAGGCTTATCTGCGCGTTTTCATTTCTGCATTACCTGTAATCCTCTCAAGTAATTGTGCTAATTGCAATGAGTTTAATGCTTTACGAAGGAACATCGGAAAAAAATAAAGGTAAATTATAATGCCTATAAGTAATTATTAATGTGTACACCTTAAAGCTAGCGGGATGTGGACTGTGCTCCAACCCAAGGTGTCTGCTTAATGATCGCTCAACTTTAAACGATCAGCGCCATCCTTTTCTTATCGCCTGGAACTTATATTACAAAACTTTCCTCTTGAAAGCCACAAATATCTTCCGCCTGCACGATGGTATGTCGAGTAGCATGATAACTGAAGTTCACAGTACATTGCAAAAATTAGCTAAGGATAAGATTAGAAAATTTTGATGCTTGGAAAAGAAGTATCATCTCTAACCTAGTTTCGAAATACGTAGTTACAGCTGATTTGTAAGGTTATATGAATAGCATGTGTACGAAATTTCCATGGAACGTTTGAACTCGTTGAACGCAGTGCTTTGAAATAAAATAACAACTTCATTAATACGGCACATTTCAATTTGACTATATGTGTAATACTTTTTGCTAGTTCTGAAAGACATTTTCCCTCATTTATCTATTTTTCACGTTTCATGATAGACCGAAACAAACTAGATTTTTTTTAACAAAATATTATGAAAACTATGCGTTTTAAAAACTGAATTAAAAATATTTCGCCTCAGTGCGCTCCAAAAGTGAAAATTTCCTCATTTTATTTCACTTCTCTTACTATTTTACCAAATGCATTCGTCCAGGATTTTTTATTTAGGATTACCTAGAACTAATCCTAGGATTTAGGATTACCTAGAATCTTTTTTTATTTCAGTTAACAAATTTGGGCGGAGAAAATCCGTCGGATCCAGGTGAACCTTACGCAACTATCATAATTAACCAAACTAAAATCTACCACTAACGAACGCTAAACGAAATTTTGGCCAACTATTTCGTGACTAACTCCTGGCACAGTTATTCTCATATTCCAGGAAATGTATTCCTACTCGCATCGATCATGCCGAGGTTTGGCTCGAGTTGATTAAAGGAATCTTACGCTCTCATCGCGTTAAAATCCCAGTGCTGAGTGAAACCACATTTACAGATGAGGAGACCAGATTCTCAAGTTAAGCCACCTATGGTTTTCAGGCACCTGCGTATGTTAACAACAGTGACCTCTGAAGGGGGGGTTCCTTATACGCGCATTGTAATATACGCACGAGATGGTTCGGTCACCAAATAACATTGGAAAGGGTATAACTATTTGGGTAGAACTAATTTGGGTATAACTAACTTGGTTTATACTATCACTTCAATTTGAAGTAGCATTTTCGACCCATGGGTGAGCTAAATGACCCATTTGTTAAAATAAATAGTGTTCATTCATCACTTAGCCTAGTGTTTTTATAATTTTGCGTGCACGGTAACACAAGATTTTACTTGAAAATCATAACTCCATTCGTTAATTTACATCACATATGGGGATTTGGTGCGCGAATCAGTCTCGTCAGCTGAATGGAAAATTCAAATAGAATCCAGCAACGTTGACTCAAAGGATTTAATTATTACTGATTTCCTTCTGATACATACTCGATCTAAGAAAATAATTTACTCCACGAGCATACAGTATTGTATTACTTATAAATACAAATAACATGGATATACCTTGAGGTTCAGCCTCTTATTCAAACAGCATTGTTTAAATGCTTGGTATCTAAATATAATCAACATAACGCTGCAACCTATTTACTCATGTCATAACAAATATTTTTTTACCTTTTTAGGATTATTTGGCGTCTCAATGCGTTATAACAATTGGTTTTTGACATCCAGTTGATTTTTTCAATAATATAATTATAGTTTCAGTGGAATAAATTCACATTAATTCTGAATCATCCCATTCCCATTAGTTAAGCTCTCAAAAAATATTAATTTAAAATTTCCCCAGATTTATTTTAAACCCTCGAAATAATACCGTATATGAATCTTTACATGGAGGAGAAGTTCAAGGACGATTTGACTTCATTCATATCTGTGAAAATATATATCAAAAATTTGTGATAATAAATATAATTATAAATGTTAAATTTGAATCGATATTGTTTTATTTGTCATGGTAGTTTTTTTTCGATACATTCTAGAAACCTCTCCGTATCCATCAGTTATATTAAATCAACGGAGTAGGAGAACGGTAACAATGCATAAAAGAGAATAGTTGAATTAGGTAACAATGCATAAAAGAGAAAAGTTGAATTATTGGATTAACATGGGGTAACCTTAAATTACCAACACTATTAATCTACTCAGTCTCTCAGCGCTCACTGATAAATTTTAGGTTCTCTCCCTCTCACCATTACAGTGTGTCCTTCCCGGGTTACAAATAATGGAAGAACGCATCATGGCGTTCTCTGGTGCGTGACCACTGAACGGAAGCAAGAATTTCACGTCATCCGAAGAGGAGGAGAATAGGAGTTGGTTAATTTGTGTGATTCATTTTGCACTTATTCATATTGACGACAAGAAATACGCCTTAGAAGTGTAGTAGATGCCTACCCTAGCACCATAGTCCGCCGCCGTTCATCGCGATAGACCCCCTCAGAGCCATGCATCGGTGTATATCCAAGGTTGACGGAGAAAATGGAGCGTCACCGAGTCTCTTAACGTTTACCTATTCATCTCCCTCCCCGTCATTCAGGCCTCATCTCCTCTCCCGTCATTCTTGCGGATCTCCTCTCTCCTTTCCCCTCCCCCCCTTAACCCTCCCCCACACAACTTTCTCCGACCCCTCATTCTTGCCCTACCTCGCACGACCTCCCCGCGCCACAGGGCGATCTCACCTTCGGTCGCATCGCACCTCCTGCCCTTCACTCTTCGTCTCCAGCAGCCCATCCACCTTGCCGCCCTCACCCTCCAAGCCTCCGTGAATAATTTACTCGCGCGGAGCTTCATCCGATCCTCTTATTTCCTCTGTGCCGTTTGCATGACGAACGCGAGGACGTCGGAGTTATACAGGTGGAAAAAAATGAGTGGGGGAGCCGTGGTGGTCCACGGGTTGGAGCATTGTGGCTGAGCGTGTAAAATAGGACGCGAGAACGTTTTCGCTTTTTAGGCTAACCATAAACTACTTTCACTTTTCTTTATGCGTACATTGCATTTGGGCGCGTTCAAAGCCATAGTAACCCTTTCTCTGTATCCCCGCCACCGCACTATTCGTCACCCTCTTGCCCTACTACTTTTCAAGTCCTTCGAAAACCCTTTTCTTTCGAAACTTCTTATCACTTAGAATTGTGTCCTTTTTTAAGGCTCCCGTTTCATTATTTTAACTTCTCGAAATAATGTCGATGGCACTATGGAGTCTCTACCGTCCTGCTGGCTACGGTAGGCTGAGGAATTAAAAGAGTTCAGCTCTCCCTCGTCAATGAACAACTAGTTCTCAGCAGTGACTAGCAATACATTTTAAATATGTTCCTAAATATTTGCGATGTTTCTTTTTAAATTTTTTAATAACTTTTGCCTTTTAGCTAGGGAGATATAATACTAGCGTGTTTGTGGAAAAGTAACTCTCAATTCAGGAAATTTAAAATATATCTAATATGGCTACATTCGTTTCGCTTACTTTGAGTTTATTTAGCACTAAATGTTTTTTGCACCATTTATATTATAAAAATTTAGCGACAATAAAAAATGAGTATTGCAAAAATATAAAAAACAATATTTAAATAACCCATTAAAAGCCTCCAATAACATTAAAAACCTCTAATAGCATTAAAATCATCCGAATAACTAGACGGAAACATCGACAAAAATCCAAAAAAAAAACACAAGAAGCTACATTATATTTTTAAATGTTAAAATTTAGGATATAATCTCATGAATTAAAATGAATTATTTTGAAATCAATGACTAATCGCCCATGGAAGGAAGATGTATATGTCTTAGAGTTCAAGTAATGGAAATCAAATCGAGAAAATGCGACAATCCACCAAGCTAAACCGTGAGGATTATTTGCTAGCTGAGAAAAATAATTACCCGGGGAATAAGAGCTAACAGTGAATCGACTACAGTTTCGTGGATCAGATAAAATAATGAAATTTGAAGGTATTTAAAGTGGACAAAGACAAAGTTCGTTCTGAAAATGTTTACCTGAGTGTTTAAATTACCCTGTGGAAAATTGCAAAACGTAATCATTCTTGCTTTGCTTCTTTTCGTCCATTTGATCACCTGTCACGAATATTCATCTGGAAAAATATTATTCTACAATCCAAGTTCTTCCAGAGATGAATTCCCGATATCACGTTACTACCTCACAAAGGTTTTCCAGAAAACATATTTTTGTATCAATGAAAATAAGGAAATATTTTAAGCTAAACTAATTGCGGCATAATGTTATAGTAACTAAATAGTACCAAAAAGGTGATTCTGATGTGGTAATTAATGCAATTTATACATTATTACGAATTCTAGATACCATGTTATCAGGAGATTATGTTGGACAGACTTGATGAGTGATATCGTGCTTTAAAGGAAAGGCACCATCCTCATCGTTTTCACTGAAGTTCGTTCACGTCATTTACTTATTGGAATCAGCTTTTTGGTTACCAATGTAACCAAGAAGGAATCCTCGAATTAAACTCCCGAAGTTTCACATGTATGGTAGAATACAGGAGATGCAAATTATAGGCAAACTATAAAATTAGTACGAAGAATATACAAAATATATATAATATTGCCCTCCTATGGACTAAAACCTTGATGTGGTGGAAGGGCTTGTGCATTCCGATGACCCCTAGAGCTGTGCTAGCGGGAGTAATTATAACTGCTCCTGGTAGGGTCACCTATGCCAGATAGGTCAAAGGTTAGGAGCCAGACGAAAGTCCTCGCAGCGTTTGTACGTCAGTGAGGCAGCTGCAAAAGCCTTTGTATGTCCTAAGGGGCGGCCATTGAGTGATGGTGTCACATTGAAAACAATATTGAGGATGGCAACGGGAAACCACCTCAATTATCATTCCCAATATTTTTATGATGGACAGTGTAGAGATATTGAGTCCTGGCAACTGCGAGACTCGGCCCAAGCGGCTGTGTGTCGTGCCCGGCAGCGGGGAAGGTAAGGCTTCCGCGGTCG
Source organism: Hetaerina titia (assembly GCA_037158775.1). Classification (NCBI taxonomy): domain Eukaryota; kingdom Metazoa; phylum Arthropoda; class Insecta; order Odonata; family Calopterygidae; genus Hetaerina; species Hetaerina titia. The sequence goes on along the minus strand of CM073775.1, from coordinate 87,515,660 downwards.
TCATTCCACGAAACCCTTGCTGGGGAAAAATAACAGCAGCAGGACAGAAGACGCAGATGAAGATGAAAGTAGTTAGAATAGGAACATGGAACGTCAGGATAATGTTGAGGACAGGAAAATTAGAGAATATTAAGCGAGAGATGGAAAGGGTTAATACGAGGTGTGTTTAAAACATAACGAGAATTTTTTCACTTCGCGGGCTTGGAGAGTCCGATTGTCAAAATTTTTTTTGCATTATGTTGGTATACATGCCCTTGAAGTGTGATAAAACTTTCAGCTGTTTTCATTGTGGATTTTGTCTGTGATAGCCACTAAGGTTAGACGTGTTTTATGAGCTCGGCGATTTTCGTTTGTTAGAAGAAATGCGTGAAAGGATTTGTATGAAATTTTGCGTAAAAAATAAAATAAAGTGTAAAAAAGTATGTGAAATGTTAACAAAGACCTATGGTGGGTTTGTTATGAGTAAATCAAGAGTTTAGGAGTGGTATATAGTAAGCGTTTCCAAGAAGGCCGTGAAGACCTTGAAGAATACGAACGCCCTGGACGCCCCAGCACATCAACAACCGATGAAAACGTGGAAAAAGTGAAAGAAATGGTTATTACCGATCGCCAAATCACAATTAGAGAGGTCGCTGATGATGTTGGCATATCTATTGGATCATGTCATGACATTTTTCCCAATTTATTGGGTATGAAACGCGTGGCAGCAAAATTCGTTCCAAAATTGTTGAATTTTGAACAAAAACAGCGGCGAATGGAAGTTGCTCAGGTGTCACTAAACGTAGTAAATGACGATGCAGAATCACTGAAACGTATTTTAATAGGTGAAAAAACATAGGTTTATGGATATGACGCTGAAACTAGGGCACAATCATCCCAGTGGAGGCTTTCTGGCTCGCCAAGACCAAAAAAGGCTCGACAAGTGCTGTCGAATGTGAAGGTTTTGCTCACTGTGTTCTTCGATTTTAATGGCATAGTTCATTATGAATTCCTGCCGCCAGGTCAAACGGTCAATAAGAAGTACTACCTACAAGTTCAACGAGGTTTGCGGGAAGCAATCAGAAAAAACGCCCGGATCTGTGGAAAAACAATTCATGGCTTTTGCACCTTGATAATGTACCAGCTCACACTTCATTGCTTGCTCGTGAATTTTTGGCCAAAAACAATACTGTAACGATTCTCCAGCCTCCATATTCCCCAGATATTGCTCCGTTTGACTTTCCTGTTTTCAAAATCAACAGAACCTTCAAGGGCCGTCGTTTTACAGACGTAGATGACATTAAAAGCGCATCGCTGAAAGAACTAAATGCTATCTCAAAGATCGAGTTTGAGAAGTATTTTGGGGATTGGAAGAATATCAGAGACTCAGAGTTAGGAAAAATGTAGTACAAAGAGCTGAAAAATATATTTCAACGAACCACAAATAAAGCAAAAGAAGAATGGTGGAAAACGCAATGCGAGGATATGGAAAATTTACAGAGGAAGGGTGAAATTGGTGCGCTCTACAGCAAGGTTAAGTTATTATCGGGAAGAAAGAAGGCAAGATCTGTGCTAACACTTAAAGATAAGTGCGATAAGATAATAGTTGAACTAGAAAAATCCAAGAGAGATGGAAGGAATATATAGAAACACTGTAGGGTAAAGCTAAATATTAAAATAGGCGGGGAAAATATAGAGCAGGTAGAACAGTTTACTAATCTCGGAAGTGTTTTGGACCAATACAGTCAAAGTGGTACGTAAAGAGAAGAATTGCGCTAGGAAAGGGGGCTTTCTCAAGGAGGAGGGAGTTGATGACGGGGACGTTAAGTAGGGATGTTAAGACAAGACTCGTAAAAACTCTGATATAGTGTGTAGCTATGTACGGCGCGGAAACGTGGTCACTGAAGCAGGAGGATAGACGTAGATTGGCGGCTTTTGAAATGTGGGTGTGGAGAAGAATGAAGAAAGTGGAATGGACCGAAAGGGAAACAAATGAGGAAGTACTGGAAATGGTGGGTGAGGAGATGGGTTTGTTGAGAGAAATCCTATGGAGGCAGGAAAAATGGATGAAAGGCGTATTGGGCGGTAGCGGAATTTTGAAGAGGGTAATGGAGGGGTGAATGTTGGACAAGCGAGGAAAGGGCAGGAACAGGATAGGTAGGTCGAACGGAATGAAGGGAGGAAAGAAGTACACATAGATGAAGAGGGACCTGATTTAGAGTAGGTTGCTCGATTGTTTTGTTTGGAGTCGCATAATATTTATTTGATAGTTGTGTCCATCCAAAAACCTACCTTAACCGGTAGAATACCTAATAATAATATAATAGTGGCAATCAGATTTTGGAGAATACTTTGAGGCTTTAAATTTTTATTGCAATTACCATAAAATGATTGTATATTCAAATTATAACTTTAAATATTCAAGAAGTATAATTTAGTTTAATGTTCCACATGCCAAAAATCCACATACATGTCGATTCAGAAGAGATGTGTAATGTTAAAGATTTTTGTCCGATGAATACCATTCAGATACATTAATGGTTACGCTGACAGTGTAAATATAAAAAAGCATGTCGAATATCCTTTACCAACCATAGGGAGAAACAGTATTAGCACGAGTAGCTATTGTCGAACTGGTTTATGCTATATTTATAATATTAACAAAGGGTAAGTGTTCAACTTAATTTACAAAACAATATATGATGGCTATTATATATGTTGATACAAATATACACAATCTTGTGATGGTCTGTAAGTTTAACACTCCACTCAAAATTGGTCGGAATTGTAGGAGATGTGGAAGATTCAAGCGAGGGCACTTAGATCATCGAGTCCTTCCTTAAAGACATCCCTTTAACTTGGGTTGAAGGCTAGAGGTGCGAGAGAAAAGAGAAAGAAGCCGAGGTAGGGGGAAAGCGCATTCATTAGAAGGAACGGTGTTGGGAAAAAGAGGAAAGGAAGGGAAGTAAGAAAGGGTAAAGAAAATGAGAGGTTATGGAATGGACGTGGAAAGCGAGCTAAGGTAATGAGAGACAGGCGTCTGTAGAGAAAAGGTTGGAAATCTCGAGGGAGGAGGAGAGAGCAAGCAGATATGAATCACCCATGTATTACGTCACGATATCATTTTAACCATACTTGCCGCTCGACACTACATGCAATATATTCTCTTCAGCAAAAATATAGTCACGAATTCTACTTGCTAATTTTGATATAGGAATAACATTTGTAGTAAGGGAAACTTTAAAAAAAAGACAACCTTCAAAAGAATATAAAATTGGAATGTGCTCGGGTCAACTGTATTTTAGGCCTCTTTTACTTTAGGAGCTGAATATGTTTTCCCAACATGCACGCTTGAGTTTGAATGCTATATTTATGTATACGTATCTTCATCGGTTATCTCCGCGTATAGCTCATTTTTTGGATCCTTAAACTTAACGTTCACTGCCATGGGATTTTGCTTCATTAAAAAATGTGTTTCTCCTTCTAAAGGTAATAAGAAAGACGTAATTCATTACACAAAATGTTACGATTTCGGATTGATTTTGAGACTAACCTTTTCATACCATTACTTTTATTTTGGAAAAAACAAATTTCAATCAAAAACGTTAGAAATGCATGATACATGCAATTAATAGAATGGGAAGTAGAGTTGTCCAACAACGTAATAACGAAACTCCATTTCAAGTCCTTATATATTTTCGTAATTGAAAAAATAATTTCTGTTACAAATTAAATCTCCAGAAATGATTTAATTATAATAATTTTAGGATCAATATTCGTGCTAATACAAACTATTGCCATAACCCTAGATTACTGTATTTAAATTTTAGAAATTAAGAAGAGACGTTATTGAAGTTCGGAAATATTTTTAATAGTCATCGAAGGAAAATAAAATATAAAACTATGGGGACGAAGAGATTGCTTGAACAAAAAAGGCACGAGGGTTTATTTTCACAAAAAGCCACCGTGTACCAGTGAGAAGAACTGTTCGCTTTCCACTATTGAAATTTTAATAACTTTTCTGCCATATCTCGGCGTTTTTTTACCATGGCCTTCGCCAAAAAATTTTGAAATCTTTATCACCTTGATTATGATATCACATATTGATAATCCGTAGTAGGGAAAGAGATTGTATAGGGGATCTTTACCAAAGAAGTAAATTTAAGAGGACGAAAAACATAAGAGAGTTGCACAAAATGGGAGACCGATGAAGTAATGGAGAGGAGGGTATGGGCTTTAGGGAAGGAAGTTATGGCAGAAAACACGAAGTACGGGGCCAACAGGGACGGTAAAACAGCTCAAGCGTATACCTTCCTTCCCGTAATAATAAACAAATTAATTACCTACAGTAGTAATGGCCTCCGTGGGAGGATTGTCGGAAGGCAGGGATATCCTTCGCCATACAACAATTTATGCGGGCTGGGCTTCAGCCCCGACCACTTTACAGCCGCCACTGGACATAGTAGAGTGAGTGGAAGAAAGGGTAAGGGGTGTTGGGAATAGAGGTAAAGACGACAGAAGGATCAGGAAGCCATGAAGAAGGTGAAACGGAATTTTGCCCGGAGAGGGCAAGACAGAATAGTATAATGGCTGTTAAATACGGTGACTAGATACACAATGGATTGATTAAAAACTGTTGGAAAAATGTGATTTTATGCTTTACATACTGCTGGTCAACATAAGGCAATAATAGTCGTAACTTGTACTGGTTAGAAAACCGCAGCACAGTGACAATGATGGGACAAAATGGCCTACCTTCCGAGTATCAATCTTGAAATAACTTGTATCTGAATTGTATTTATCTTGAAATCTTTATTTTTAGCGTTAATTTACCAAGTTATCTACACATATTAAATAAGACGAATATAGGCAATGTTTTGGACCAAAATAGTCGGGGCGAAAGTGTTCGGTACATAAAAAGAATAACGGCAATAGGCAAATGAGCCGCCCCACGGAAGAGGGAATTGATGATTGAGGCGTTGAGTAAATATAGTATGTTAAGTAACGGCTCCTAAATACCTCGATATGCAACATGATTTTGAATGGCACAGAAATGCGGTATTTTAAGGAAAACTATAAGCTTAGATTAAAGTAATATAAATTACAGATTCAGGTGAGATGTGGTGGAACTGTTTGTGAGAGCTTCACTTGCAAATTATGTAGTGTATCGGAATTTGTCGGAAATAAATCTTTATTAATGGGAAAATTGTAATATACTTCGTCTCTGCTATCGTAGATTGGAGGTTTTTGAAATGTGGGGGTTGATTAGGATAGAATAGGTGAAATGTAGGGGAATTAAAACAAGCGAGCAATATCTAAGCATGGTGGGTGAGGGGATTGTTGAAATGAGGAGTCAATTAAAATGTATAGAAATCATACGGATTGGCGATTGTGCGTGAAAGACGGTAATGGAAGGCAAGTAAGGAAGAGGAAGATAAATAACAGACAGGAAATGCATCGTTATAATGACTTTGTTCAATGAGGTTTAACTCAGTTTAAGAGGACCCCGCAATAGCTTAACTGGCTAAAGTACTCGGCCGAGCATCGAGGGATCAGGGTTCGAATCCCGGTCAAGGTGAATGATTTTTTACACTCTGAAAATGTTGCATTGAAATGCATGTTAGCGGATGACCCCGTTAAAAGTTACTGTTGCGGCATCTCCCACATTTTCTTGAAAAACCTGTTTGGTTTTAGAGCTATGATAATAGTGGATAGAGCATATAAAACATATTTTTACAATTCAAAAAAGTCAAAAGAGGTTGAAGACCAAAACGAAACGCTATAAATAATGTAGGCGCTAGCTGTTCGTAATTAAATATCTCTGCCAATGGACAAGATGACATATTCAATGCCCTATGCAGGGAATACATTAATGTTAACGTATTACCCCATGTTTTACGATCAGAAGACATTCTCAATGCAATTATATATCTGTACCTACACATGTATTTCACAGTATTCGTGGTCTAAAAATCATAATATTATAAAAATTAATGATTTAAATGCACAAAGCTGACGTTTAATTTGAGGAAATGATCTTCACATGATTAAAGATTTTCAGTGTAGAAATGGATAAAAATTTTATCCCAAGATTTTACAGCTTCGTGATTACGATTTCATTTTTCTATATGCTTAACAGAGATAACGTGGAAGTGGATACTATCTACTATCTTATCTACGTTTCAATACTATCATGTACTAATCCTTTTTTGTTCTACCATAACTAATCATCTAAAAAGTGACTAGGATGATTTAATTTACACTATTTATTTTGAATAATGCAAAATAAATTATATGAGAATATTTAAAATCAAAAGTAATTGAAGCCTTACTTTTTTAATTTGCCTGATTCAAAGGGAAATCACTCGTAGAAATCACGTGAAAAAAATTCCCCAGTCACTTGTAGAGCTTTCACAGAAATTAACAACCGTTTCGAAATGACCTTCATATAAGGGAGTATTGAAAGGGCTACTAGGAGTTGATTAATCTAGGCCACGAGTAATGGCGAAAAATAATAATCTCGAAGGAAAAAGTTATAAATACAGTAGAGTTTAGAAAAGGGAAACGGTGACCCCTCACTCTTCAGTCTATGGAATAAGTTATCTATCCTCATGATGGTCCATCACGCCAGAAACATTTCTGCGTTGGTCCCTTTGACCTCGTCGTGGCCTTCTCAGAAATGCCTCAGTATTGTACAGCCACGGAATCGTAAAATACTCCCAACTTGGCTTGTCTATGCCTCGTCAAATAAAGAATACATTTAAATTTGAATTTGAACTAATTAATGGCTAGTATTCTGACAATTGTGTGAAAAAATATCCTATATTTGTCATTAATAGCCAGTAAAGCACGAGTACCATCTCCTATTTAACTCTTACGGTAATTTTCACAAGAAAATCAATTGAACTTGCAATTGGTAGAGGTGAAATAAACATTTAGCAATGCGATATTTGAAATTTGAACTTTTACAACCTTGGATGAATACATCTCTTTGTAATCTCTAAGTATTTCATTTCTCTCAATTTCATTGCAAATCTACTCATAAGCTTACATAATAGCATGCAAACCTTTATGGGAACGCTTATAAACCACATCTATGGACGACTTTACTCATCATAACAACCATTATTCGAAAATAAATTATACTGAGAAAATTAACAATATTTGTAACCAATGCTTCAGATATGGATTTTAATTCATCTAGAAGTCTTTGAGAATTAATGGTTTTGTATTCAATTATATTTTATGCTACAAGAAATGGAGCACCAAGCAATCATGTACTCAGTCATGCACGATCCCTTTGTGAATTATTTGTGCAGCAAAAGTGGTGTAAAAATGTTTCATTGTACAGCCGAAAATGCATATCATTACTCATTTCAGTCATAACAACTCATTCTAATTGCACACCTAAAAGCATTTATCTTGAACCACCAAAAAGTAATGATACACGCTTTTCCTAATTTATCATGTTTCCACGTTCTCAAAAGCAGCAAGCGGTCGAGAATAATAATTTTTGGGTACTTTCTCAGAACTTTGGCTGTGTGCAAACGTTTCATAAAAATAAATGTACACGTATTTGGCGCTACTTTTGCAGTGTGCAATGGAACTGAATCGATCAGGGAAGATAGATCTATGTTATTCGATTGACTATTCCCTAAAGAGATGCTCCCATTACAAATACGTATCAAGAGGGGCGCAAGGTAACAGAACGGGACGGAGGGAAACGAGGGAGGGGTTACAGGGCCCTTTGGTACTGGGGGCTCCGTGTGAAGGCGACTCTCCGGCGTAGGAGGTGTGCTGGAGGAGGATTGTAAAGACGGGAGGAGGAAGGAAGGCAGGAAGGATAACGAAGGAAGGAGGAAGAGAGGAAAAGGGGAAGCAGAAAGGTCTGAAGTGGGTGTATTCGGCAAGAGGAGCGGCGAGGATGAGAAGAGAGGGGAAGTGGGATTGGGTCGGTCGGGGAGAAGAAGGACGCGAGGAAGGGTATGATGGGGTCAAGTCCACCGAAAGCGAGTTTAGACGTGATCCGTTAAATCCCCTTTTGGCAGCTGAGGTAGATATTTCGGATAGCGTGGGAGGACAGAGATGGGACGACACACCCCGACATCTATTTCCCGCGCGCATCGTTTTTTTCCCACGCATTACTGAACTCGATTCCGTCCCCCACCGGGAGTTTACAGAAGTGCGCACCTCTGCGAGAGTGGTAACCTTAGATTTGAGGAAATGTAGGCGGAAGACATATCGACATGATACCGATTTATCCATGTAAATTCTCCGTCCTCGTTTCAACGAAGTCAGTTGACGATGTGCGAAGGAATTTCACAGCTCATTACGACTCTCATTTACCGGTTTTGCTTAACTGGGTCTTGTTTACTTCTAAAGATATTTTCATTATGAGGACACCGTTTATTATCTTACTGGCCCTCGGAGGTATTATCGCAAAACCATGCACTTTTTTCTATCCTGCGAGGTGGTTATTTATCAAGCCAATTTTATCGAGGATATGATTACATGTTTTTATACATAAGTTACTCTTTTATTATATCTTTTCCGGGTAGATCCTTCCGTAATTTTGTGAGTTTTTCAAAGTCACTACAGCTTATGATTACATTGGAATTAATTTTCTTCTTTGTTGTATGCTCAATGCCAGATTTTTCACGACGTAGCCCCAATTTAACTATGTTCTAGAGTTGATCCTGAGGCACTTTTATAATGTAGAATATAATCTAATCTAAATTCAACAAACAACTGTCTCAGTCAAAGAATTCACTCCCGAGAATAATGCTTATGCAGCCAATTGAAGTAAGTTAAAGAGTCTACATAATTTGAGTTGTAAGTTATTTTCAAAATCTTCAAAGTGAATCACAATGGCTCAAAAGTTCATTCCCTCAACAATATGCAATAAACCTATCAAATGGTAATTATGGCTAGATATAGAAATAGGGGATGTAAACATCACTAGAGCTCAAATTATTCCGATCAACTTATCACATTGGTACGATCAAAAAATGAGGTGCATCCCAATTACCTAAATTTGAATGAGTGGGTGGAAATTCTGCTTCAATTACTTAGGTTTTGATCCCAGGCAATGCCACTACGAATACATTTCAACCTAATTTGTGGGAAAACATCGAGATACATAACTTATCATGCACATACTTCTTATGCATATACTTAGAAAAATGCTCATGTAATCACATTTAAAAATAAAAGTTCTGGTTGAAAATAATGGTGAAAACATATCCTGATCTCATAACTCATCACAGATCTATTTTTTTCACTAGATTCAATTATTTACCATTCAATTTGTGCATTTTATTTACTTTTTATCGCTAGAATAACATCTCTTAAATTATGCAATTAATGTTACTTTTGGCAGCTGCAGAAATTCATCCGCAAACATATGGTTAAAAAGGATCTTTTAGAAACTTTAAATACAAACTCGCTCTTTATAATTGACTGCCTACTTGTCTTCATTGACCACAGTTCCATATATCATAGAAATTAACGGAAGTCCGATTTTACGGGCTGCCATTTGTGAGGTTGGAATCATTCATAGGTATCTGTGACACTAACCAAATGAGAGACTGATAGCGGCCAAATAATTATAATTTATGACACCACATCAATCGTAGAGACCTTTTCGCCAATTTTCCGCACAAAACATTATGCATATTTAAAAAAAAATTAAACGTTTTTCATGCTAAAAATATTCTAAATTTTCATTCCATCACAGACCGAAATTTACCAACGATTTACGATTGTCTGCATAAATATGTTAGAATAAAAATGTATTTATTAAAAACTCTTGCAGAAATAAGCTTAAACCACACTAAAGTCTGGCATTCACAGGAAATTGAATTCCCTGCTTATGCTTGTATAAAGGAATGAGACCACTTTTGGAATGTATTGAATCAATTCCAGGACACTGAATCGTTTGGAGATTTAAGAAAATCTTATGCTGAAATATCCTTATTTCTTTATATCTTACAATTGGAAACTCAGAACATCGAGAAAACGACGAAGAGACGTCGAATTTTATATTGCGTAAACAGCGAATGTGCGGTACAATGATGATGTTAAAAGACTGCTGCCAAATTCAAGTAGAATATCCGTTTACATATTTTCCTAGTTTCAGCCAATAAAGTAAAAGATTTTAAGGTAAAAAACGGCAAATATCAATACCAAATTTATACAATAAAATAATTTATAAAGAGATGGATTCGATGTGCACGCAAAATAAGTAATAAGATATTAATGTGACTTGCCATTGATGACGAAGCTATTATTACCTATCCATAATTTGGTTTTTAGTTATTATGATATAATTAATATTACATAATGATGACAAATATAAAATAATTATAATTTATATAATAATAATAACAAAGATAAAATAAATAAATTAAAGATGTCTAAAGAGGATACATTGTATATGGGCATAAATGTGAACGCTGCGAGGAGTAACGAGGAATAACCTTGCCCTGCAATAGTTAACCCTTCTTTAGTTCCACTTAAAATCTTCCGACTCTGGATTCGTGAGCCAGACTTTGACATACCGGAGCTAATCTAAACTCACAGCATTCATTTTTCCTCCTTTGGATTTCTACCAGTAAGTATCACCCTGCCATGCCTAGGACTTCTTCGCTTGTGTTCCTTTCCGTCCATTTTACATTTTTCATCCCTCTTCATATCCACTGTCATTAACTCTAATTAGTTTTTGTCATTAAATCCTGCCTCCATGTGAGCGCTTCTTAACTTGAAAAAAATACGCAAGAATTTTTACGTCACTACCACAAGTTGCGGCAACTTAACTTCCTCTTTTGAAATGCCCGCCAATCAGGCTGTAGACATTTTAGCTAAATAAGAGTAATTTCGTTCGACAGGCAAAGTTAAAAAGATTTTCCCCTACCCCAGTTAGTTGCCATCGTGGGTTAGAACAGTGAGAAGTGGGAGTTTGCCATGGAAGCCTACTTTTCGAACGGATGTTCTGTGACTGCAAGCCGGTAGGCCTTCCGAATTCGCTTCAATGTAGCACCGTTGGGCCCTGTTCCGGGCCGGAAATCAATTGTTACGTTGGTCTCTACGTTCACGCAAACCACGAGTGCGACAAGACGAAGAACTGGAGCCTCTCTGCTCATCAGATCACCTAAGAACATCGAGGAAGGGAGAGCCGCCATCTTGCAATCCCCACGGCATTCTGCGCGCAGACAGCCCTTGGACTTCCTGATCGTTCAGGGAGGCGAATTCATTATTATTTATAACTATGACCTTCATTACCGTCCTTAATAGTTGGCGATTGTGCAGGAACTCTCCAAACGTGACTTGAATCCTCCGAGGAACGCAGGTGAGACTCATTTCGAAAACGTTCCCGAGGACGCAATTGTGTTTTTTAGTGGTGAAGGCCATTTTCATGTGAGTGGATTTGTTAACAAACAGAGCATGCGCTACTGGGCTAACACCAATCTCAGATAATGAAATGCCTTTGCATTGATCTAAAGTCTTTGGTGTACATTTTCCGCAGTCGCTATTGTTGGTCCCTGGTTTCGTTAAGAAAATGAGGTCACAGTGACAGTGAATTCAGACCGATATGTAAACATATTGGAGGAATTTTTTTGTACAACTTGATGAACTGGACTTAGGGGGCATTTGGTTCTAACAAGATGGATCAACGGCTCACAGTTCAAGGGCATTGATGGCTGTATTGAGGGAATACTTCCCGTCTCATGTCGCCCTAAGGGGCGATTTAGAGTGGTCAGCCCACTCCCACGATTTGACGCCTTGATTTTTTTGTGGGGTTTTTTGAAATCACGCATTTATGTCGAACCTACAAGACCTGAAGGACTATACCCGGGAATATATTGCCATCATACTTCTGCTATGTTGGTAAGGATCATTACAAATGGCAGAAATCGTCTTATTCAGAGTATGGAAAATGCGAGTCGTCACCTACCTGATTTTATTTTTAAAACCGTGTATAACATAACTTTAAATGTACACCTAAATTTAAAAAAAATAAAAAGATTTTGTTTCATAAAATGGGTTTTATTGCGTTTTAAAAAAAGTTATGTTGTCGCATCCTGTAGTTTAATCTTCTTTGTTCAAAATACTTCCAAGATCGGCATACCTTTGATTCGGCTGTAATTTATTACCTAAAATTTTAAACTTTCACTTATGCTTCCTCTCTTTTCAAAGACTAATGACCTTAATCCAACAGATATTTACATTGATTCTTACCACATACGTTACCCCATACCAAAATGATTTCCTAATGCGCATCAGCAATGACTGTAGTCCTTTGATCGATTGTGAAACTAAAGCTTGGTTATCCGTAATTTTGTCTGATTTTATGAAATACCACACAGACTTTCACTTCAATCTCCATCTCATACCAATCATTTATATTTTTTTACATTTCCTTAGCGTTAAATTTGAGTAATAGCGTAAAATTTGAGAGACTACTCAATTTTTGGGCAAATTAAGACCGTCTATAAAACACTATACTCAAGGTTTTTATTATTATATGATAGCAAAACTCATCTTTAGCGTGAACAATAGGAAAATCACGCATCCAGGATGATTGGATGGTCATAGATATTGATTTTCAATTTTGAAATCTTGCATTGGATTGGTGCTCGTGTAGTTTTAATTTTGACTCAGGAGTGTGTCCTAACTTAAAGGTATTTAGTCGAATTGAACAAATATCACACTGATTCCTTAAAATTCAATACGGGAATACATATGCAAAGGAAGAGATAGAAAGTTGGTGTAATGTAGAATATAATGGGGATAGCATCATTAAACTACAGTGGTTTCTCACCCTGACAAATCCAGCCCTATTCAAATGCGTGCTAGAAATCTAATAACCTTTGTTTCGCGCACTTTCTCTTTTAGTACGTACTTCTTTGGAGAAAAATGGTGAGGTATTTTTAACTCCAAATCGTCGTATGCCAAACTATTGGAGTAGCTAATGTACTCCTTCACTGACCAGATACAGACAAACTCTTCCAACGCGAATCCATTTCCACAGTTTTAACGTTAAGCTAATCTCAGGAAGGCGGGCTTAGACAGCTCGGAGTTGTGCATTCCCTGGGAAGGGAGTAGGGATCCGTCAGGCAGAAACGTTCATTCGGGCGAGATGAATGGAAGAAGCAAAACTGGAGGTGACGGCGAAGGAAAGAAGAGATTCGGAGGAGGGATGTAGGGGTGGGGGTGCGAGAGCGGGTTGGGGTGGTAGAGTGGGGAGGTGGGCATGGGGAGTGGCGAGAAAGGGTATGCGCTCGCGTAGGAGTGCGTTCGTGTGGGAGGCAGGGATTGAAGAAGAGGCTCATGGGAACGGGCGCGTCCAAAATGGTGTGGGGGGTATGGGTAAGGGGTACCAGGCGGAGGCCAGGGGTGTGTGTAGAAGGAGAGAAAGAGAGGGGTGGGGATCTGGATGGAGGGTGTTTAAAGGGCTGCTCTAGCGCCGGGGGGGTAGACAAGGAAGGCAGGGGGAGCGAATGGGTGGCAGAATCGTGGGTAAGATGGGAAAGAGTTTGGACGGAATAGGACATGATTTGAACTGGGAAAGGGCCAAGGGAGCCTGGTGAAGGGGTAACGAGGGAGGGCGGGTAAGGGGGGAGGGGCACTGAGTGGAAGGAAGGTGGTGGAAGAGGTAAAAGGCTTGAATGCATTTGGGTGGATGGAGGAATTGATTGGCAGGTGGATATTCCGTTGGGAGGGACGGAGCAGGTGTGACTGGGTTCAATTTAAAGGCATTTTTGGATCTCTTTTCCCAAGTGATTCTTGGCGAAAGTGCGAGAGGATAAGACGCGAATAAATATTTTTCCGTTAAGGGCATAAGTAGGAAAGTGGGATACTCGAAGTATGACTATTTCGCGACAGTCTATGAAAGTCAATCAAAATTTGCAATTGTTTCTAAGGGAATGTATGATTTTTTTGATACGAGAGGGTAATGAGTGAAATCTTATGAAAAATATTAGGAGACACTCTTCATGTAATTATTAAATTTCGAAAGAGGCATGAAGGATATGCAGAGGTTAAAAATATTTCAATGGCGATATCGTTAAAATACACACACAACAGTAAATTTAGTTCTATATGATTTCAGAAAAAATAAATTATGTCGGATGCATTTTTTTTCAATTGTTGGAAAGTATCTAACATTTGGTTTGAATCACCATTTCTTTTGTAATGGTTACGCTTGAGTTGCCAATATATATTCATATTAAGTAAGCATATATTTTCTTTCTGATAAAGATCACTCTAAAAATCATATCACTTTTTTGTGGTTAATAATTGACCAATTTTAGGTGTCAGGTTTAAATTAGCATTTTGAGGACACTTGAGAGAATTTCAATGCCCGCGGATGGTTTCCGGTAGACATATTTTTTCTGGAAAAATAAAAGCTGATCCAAGTTAATAATGAACGATGTGGTTAACTGTGCAAAGCCTGCTATAAAAATTCACAATTTTTTCTTTATTAAAAAAATGAAGGCAAATAAAATTTTCGTTAATTTTCTTACTCACGCGTTTTGCGGAAACTTTTGGATCAAATGGACCGTAAGCTAAAATCTTTCAACATCAAATGACAAAAAGGAGGGAGAGATACTCAGGTAGTATGTAAAATCGGCGTTGATTAAGTGCCGCTACACATGTTACGGGCAGTTAAAATTATTTTGCCAGGTAATTTAGTAGATATTTTAGTGCTCTGCAAGCCACCGCTAGGTTGTGTGGTAGGCGGTGAATGGACACCAGACTAATTTTGACCCGAATATTTTGACCCCTACCGCGGTCGGACAATATGATTCTGATCCCTAATTGTAAAGATTGATAGCCTCAGGCGCCCAAGAATGTATGGTTCACGGATTATGTACTATCGTTTATCTCTATTGAATATTGTTCAAGGTTCAGTAATGGCTTGAAAAAATTGACAAAGATTTATGCACAATGTGCCCACACCGGTTTTAATTTCTCAAGGGATTCAAACCAAGATATCCATGACAGAATGACAAATGACAAAGACAAACCAGAATAAATGACAAATACTGAGTTAAATACAAATTACTAAATTGCTTTCAAAATTCCGTTACTTCAATAGGTAGAATTAACATTTTACTGACTAATTGCCGCTTTACCTCATTTTTCTTCATAATGTGTCATGAACATGCCTCATATTTTTTAAAAAAAGCTTTTTAGTGGAAACATCGACCTGATTTATATACATGCGAAAATGTTTATTTATTTAATGGCATTGGTTTGTAAAAATCACTGAAAGCCTCGGTAAAAATACTTAAAAACTTTCATAATTGTTTTGAAAAATCCGCTATACCTATAGCAAAAATAATAATATTGCAATGAGGGCTTTGGTTTTTAGTTTTTGAAAAAGTACACGGTATCATATGTAACGATAATATCAATCTTTCTTGACGTAAAAATCCTGCAGGACCCATAGAAATAATCTAGAAAGTTCTTTTCGATTATAAATTATTAAAATTTAAAAATCAATTGCTCTGATATTCATTGCTTTGATAACTGTTCCTATTCGTTTTCTGCAATCATGTTGGTATCATGGAATTGTTTTTATGACCGTGAAGCGATGTCTTTCTTCTTAAGGTTCTAGGGTTTATACATTTAATACCGTGAATCATGTGCCGTATTGCAAAATCCTAAACATTAAATCGAACGGAAAATTGATAACACTTTTCCACCAGACATCTGGTGAAAAAATTAAGTGTAATAATTTGTTTAATATTATGTATGAATGTCTCCTTATCACACCTGAAACTACGCGATTTGTATGATCATTTCACTTTTCAACTATCTTTTCTAACAAATAGTATTTGGAGAAGTACTTCTTTAATTTTGTACAACTAAGTTATCCCATAAAAGCAAAGATAGGGGGAAAGATTTGCATACTTTAGGCATGATAGAAGAAGAAACTTAATACCCAAATTAAGAGATTTTTAAACGGACAGAATAACGAAGTAATTTATGCAAAATATATAATTAAAGACGTACATACTCCAAATTTCATTGAATACACTCTATTAAAAGGCCTATGCAAGTAAAATGGTATATAAATTAATTAGAAATTATTTTCCATAAATTGAGATCAATTTTCATTTCTTTGAGCTCACGAATTTATAGTCCAAAACTTAGTCTAACATTTCCTGAAAAAATGACGAGAAAAATAGGAATAAACGAATCTTAGGGTACCTGTGTGATCAGGAGGAAGATACATGGTGCAGGATTTCAGGAAATAAAATTGCACATAAAGCATGTGGAACAATGAATATTGGAACTGATGAATATTGTCAAAATGTAATAACCCTCCAAATTGATACAGCTTAAAAGTCTTTATTCCATATTTATTAACAGTGATAGTATTGAATATAACATGAAAAATTAGTAACCTTACGTAATTTGTTTCTGTTTCACTTGAAATATTATTTGAAATTCCACTTTTTAGACTCAAATTCTCCCACCAATGAATTTTATATGTAGAAACCATATGCAACCTAGGTAGATAACTGTGATGGTCATCGGATAAATCCCATTTCTATGTATTTATTCTTCAGGGTAATTATACACGAAATTAGATATGGTTACTGATACATTTATTAAGACCGCCAACCTCAGTTACAAAACTGAAGGTCAGTAGGACATCTTCGGGTAGAGTCCACCTAGTATAGTATTAAGCCAAACAGCGTGTGAAATTAACGCATCAGGGTAAGGGGGCTAGTTCCTTTCCCTGTGCCACCTAATGTTTCCCAGAGGATCTGGGAGCCGAAAAATCACGCAGCTTAGGTGACCCTAAGGGTACCCAGAAGCGTCTCCGGAGTTCAAACCCGAGCTCCCCAGTCAGAAGTCCAACGCTCTACCCACTAGACTGTCACTCCCATATTATATAGAATACTAATCCTCCTGTAATAAAAATTGGAGAACATTTTTAAAGAGGTTTAAACGTCACAAAACGGTGAAATTTCCGAATTATTAACCCTATAACGGTAACGGGGGTGAAAAAACAACTCAGGGCGGGTTGAAATCTAGCGCCAAATGAAAGCCGCTTGCGTTTGCGACTCAGGACCTTTACCATAATTCATGTCAATCAATGTGTTACGTGATTCTAAATTAAAAAACGAAGAAATAAGCCCCCATAGGGCTCTCACACTCATAATGGGTGTGAGATAAGAATGTTTGGAAATAGTCACCCCACCTTACCAGAATAGGGTGAAAAAATAGCGCTATCGTTTTAGGGTTAAGGGTAAACAGCGCATTAAAGTGAAATAATTTAAAAGACCTACCGAATAACGAACATGACTGTGTATATGTTTTTTAAAAAGGGTAGACTTGAATGGTTAAGAAAAAAGGAGCGCAACTGAAGAATATTCAATGCTCGGTTACGATAAATGCTACATTATAAAATCATATACATATAAATAACCTCTCTCGATAACCCACACAAAGTGATAAAATAGCAAAAACTATAACTACATTCAAAGCCAACTTATTCCGCGAAACTGTGCCAAAATATAAACGGGATTAGTCCCGGAAAAGATTAGGCTCACTAATCTCACGAAGGAAGATTAGCGAAAGGAAATTCCTTCGCAGGAAAGCGGGCAGCGGATCGGAACATTTAATACGTGGGAGCCAGTTTGGGTTTTAAAGGAGAGAGAGAGAGAGAGAGAAAGAGAGGAGTATAAAATAGCGCCGGGGAAGGAGAAAATGCTCACCCCAACCATCCCACCAACCCACACCTTCTGTCTCGGAATGAGAAAGGATAGCTTTGGAAAGTAAAAAAGAGAGAGAGATAGGAGGAAACGAACGGGAGTACCATCGTGCAAGAGGAGAAGGAAGAAACGGAGACGGAGGAAAGTGGGGCAGGAAGAGTGGTGTGATGGAAGGAGAGGAGATTGATTGGGGGTGGGGAGAACGAGGGGAGGAGAGGTCGGAGGAAAAGGAGGGGTGCGGTGGCAGTGGGAGGGAAGTGGGTGTGGAAGAGGAAGGAAGGGGAAGACTCCGTGGGGGAAATGGGAGGGAGAGAGGGCGGCAACTGGGAAGGAGGAAATGGGGAGGAGGAGGTTAGGGTTTTGGGATAACGCCCATGGGAAACAGGGCGTGTGATCGAAAGATTTCCTCTGGGAGATCCAAGGGGACTTAGGGAACCGCGATGGCTAAAAGACGGGGAAGGAAGGAGGGGATGTGCGGGCCGGAGAGGGGTGAATGGGCGTAGGGGGGACGAGAGGAAAGAGAGAGAGGGAGGGAGAAAGAGGAAGAAAGACAGAGAGAGAGAGAGGTAGCTGGATGGACAGAAGGGTTGGATGATGGAAAGGGAGTAGAAACGAAATGGGTGGGCGCCTGTGGCATGTTGACGTCGGAGACGTGGAAGACGATGTCGGGAAGACAACATACGGACGAAGAGGCAGACTTGGTCAGCGTAACTTGGTAATGAGAGGACCCCAGGATGAGTTGGGGGAGAGGGATACGTGATATCGGCAGTCGTGAAGAGATAAATACATCAAAGAAGTAGGGAATCACGGATTCGTTTAAGAACAGTGGATTACCCATTCCTTTGGACACGAAACAAATACTTTATTTCAACTTAACTGTGTCATCCTGAACTATTCGTCCATACTTTACCTTCATTAGTAATTTTCGCTGTGCGACTTATGGACATAGATTTGGGTTTGTGGTAAGAACATAGTACATAGCACTTTATAAATATAAATGAAGTAATGTCGCATTTCACTTGAGATCGAGTTGTAAAAAAAGTCACACCGATGAAAGGCACTGGTGGGGAAATAAATGAAAATGATCTTTCCATAGACACTGCCATATCCTAGTGTGTTCAATTTTTTTAACATAAGGACATTCTTCCCTATCTGAGGTATTCAAGGGAACTCTACTTTCTGAGCATGTTCTTTGACGACATAATAATTTATAAAATTGGTTGAGACTCTATACTCTAAATGATATTTTTTTAACTATTCCGATTCACCAATCAAAATATCAACAACTTAAATCATAACCAAATATATGCAGTTTAAGGGATGGTAAAATAACATCCGATGTTAAGCCATAACAAATACATCAATCGTAGTGTTATTGTCAGTGAATTACTTTAAACATTATTGGGCCAATAATAGAAACCCTAAATTTTGGCAAGTTAATATTCCTTTGATAATATTTTATAACTGTACATGGTGTGCCCTCCTCAAAATTTCAAACTGTAAACTAAATTACATCAGTCATCCACACTACCAAACTGTATGTAGATATGAATTTTAGGATCCACCGTCAATTCATAATTTTAATTCCTGACCACTTTCGTTGGAGATGAACATTCATAGTTATTTCAACATATCATAGATGTTAGTTCTAAACAACACATATATTACACACTACAATGATATAAAATATATTGAAAAAGTAAAGTTAATGTTGATTAAAAATGATAAGTAAAGCGTTTCTTTCATGATTGATTTTCGAAATATATAAGCGGAAAAAGGTGAATAAAGAAGTAAAGAAAAGATCTAATTGAAAAACAAAATTTGAAACCGTCAAAACAAGTATACGCACATATTACGTCGAGAGAATTTGCTATAAAGACAATATTATTGGAACTTCAGAAATAGATATTGTCTATTTAATTTAGCATATAATTTACGCACACATACGTAATTTAATTTCAATTAATACTCAATGTTCACCCGCAAAGTAAAGAGTATTTTATTTGGACAAGACTATTAAAATATAAAAGGCTACTACGGAGAAGAAAGCTCTCAACCAGGATTTACGAACAAACTTTGAAAGGAAATTCAGAAGCACGTATTGTTTGAAAGGAAAGGAAACTAGTATTATCTCAAAAAGAAATTAAGACGATTCCGAGAGGTGAATTGTAAAGGGAGAAACAGCATAAAAAAGCAGAAGGGAGGGAAAGGGGAGAGGAGTGGGGAATGATAAAGGGCAGAGATGCGAGGCCTTCACCGGGGGGGCCATAGGTTTGATAGCAAAGAAGGGGTCACAAGGGGTGCGGCAACCGGGGAAAGGGAAGAAGGTGAAGACCCTCCCCCAAACATTCGTGATGTGATGCCCACCGGATCGGTCCCTTTTGCCCTTATCCATCCAATGGTTTATCGGATGCTTTATTGATGCGTTTTGGTCAAAGGTAATCTCGGGTCGTTCACGACGCAAGGGCAGGATATGTTTGCTTTTGACATATATGGGACTCAGAATCGAAGACGATATCAGCATGCAGCGCACGGAGAAGACAATATTTACCAAGCAATGTCTCGGGAAGATGTAAGAGATTTATCGGAGTGTCTACTTGATAATGACATTTTATATTTTTTTAAGCAATATCACCAAGTACCTATTTCTAGATGTTTATTTACATCACTACATAAATATTTTTTGTAAACGACGTTTAACATATGCGGAAGTTGAAATAACTTTATATACAAAAAAATGGTAGGTATAATTCGTAGTCGAATTATATTTACAAAATGGTGGAATTAAATAAAACTAATCAAATGGGCTCTTGAAACTAAAAAATATTAAATTATTGGCCATCAATTATTAAGAAAAAGGAATACGACTGAATATAGGTAGTTTCATGAACTCTTACGAAAATATTGTGACCAAACGATGCGGAATTAGACGATCACCCGTTCTAAATGATTAAGTTTATGTTTTATTGGGGTTAGTATGCGCTGACCTTAAGATGAATAGGTATAGAGCCAGGAGGAGAGACCAAGGAGGATTTAAAGAGAAGAAGGGGGTTAACATACATGCTGTAGCAACTGTAACAAAACATAACTGTAGCAAAACGAAAATTTGACATTAATTAATCAATAATATTTTTCTGTAATAAATTCAGTGAAGCATATGAGCTCATATTAAAATGGTATCTTTCGTAATGTGGTATAGAATCGAAATTATTATACAAACATCTAATATTTTGAATAGCCAACGATTAAGCGCGTAACAAATTATAATTGGTTTTAGAACTTTCAGTTTTGTTGAGGAAGGTAGGTTATCGAAAATTGAACACTAATGTTATTTTACTTCTACATAATGAGGTATTGCGTATTTTTAGTTACTGCAGCCGTTCTGTAACAAGGTGTCGCGAAATGTCTTGAGTTAGATCAACGAGTCATTGTTGAAACTTACTTTCATCAGTGGGGCTTATGAAATACAATGAAAATACCTTCATGTACAGGCAGATAAAGAATTTTGAACTAGGTCGTGAATATACGGAAATACTTAGATACTAGGTTATTGACTTCCCCACCAGAAGAAATACTTCGTGAAGTCTCCAAATTTTTGTTAAATAATAATAAAGTGTCTACAAGCCAATTTCCAATCAAATTTCCACTGGAGTTTATTAAGCCATCACATTTGAAAATCATAAATAAAGTTCCACTTGTGGGGTAATACTTAGAATGAAGAGGTATGATTACCCAGTGGGCCCCTCTTCATAAACACTACATCGGAAACGAAAATTGCAGAGTTACTTCGGAAATTGTCGTTTAAAGAAGATATCATTTTGAAATGATAGCATTCACACCTGGTATATTGCACTTCGAGTTTTCATTCCAGGAAGTAGGAAATGCACATGTGTGTGAGAAAATAAGTAGAAAAGAACTGTACCATTTCGCGAGTTTTAGCAAGAAAGAACTAAAACTCTCAAAACTAAGGGCTCAGGTGGTACCTTTTCAGCAGATGTTCAAGCTGTATCTCAGAAAGCAAGAGATTTAAAGCGTCAGCTCCTTGCAAAGCTTTTTCCCTTCATGTATCATCTCGGATTGCAGTACAAAGCGTGTACAAAAGACTTAAGCCATGCGGGTGTAACGGACAGGTGTGGATATTAATCATTGAATGCCACGCGTCTGCAAAATTGCGAAATAATATACCGTGTATGAAAGTCCTGTAACCTCCTAATGTATTTCTAGGATGGAAGTGATTTGAAAAATTGAATTTCGATATGAAGTTTTTGGATTTGGACTTGCAAATCTTTATCTGTCCTTGCCAGAGAAGCAAAGTAACTCTACTTTATTATTAGTCGAATTTATACTGACATGAATTATTATGTATTTTCTACATTTGTGACAAGAAAATAATAGTCTTCATTATGCATATTTTCACAAAGTTAAAACCCGTCAACAGATCAATGTAAAATTGGTAAAATGTGTACGAACACATAATTTTTTATGCGTATGAATTAGAGGCTCGAGCAATGGTAATAATATTAATTTTAATAATCAATAACAAGGAATTACATACTACTCTCGAGTGTTGACTGCTGAGTCACTGACCGAAGAGCTCGAGCTCAATTACCACGCCCCTGAGCACCATGATTTTCATCTAAGCTGTGTAATTAAATTAGTACTAGACCTTCCTGGGTAGGCACAGGGGAAGGAACTGTCCCCTGCCCCCGTTTACTCTGATTTGTGAATTTCGCGAGCAGTTGAGCTTATTATTACGTGACCTAACCAATCAAACTGACTTCACCTGCAAATATGTCGCTCTTCAATATAAGTTCTACCATATGCGCGAAATTTTATATACAAAGTGTAATGATGGAGTTTGTAATCCGCATCAAACTAAGTAATTACACCACTCAGAAAACACAATATTGTTACTGAAAAGAGTAATCTCATTTTCAGTTTTAGAATAATACCTTGAATATACCATTGATTTAACAACATAAGGATCATTCACTTTGATATTATCAAATATGGTCACTTATTGTATGGGTTTGTACGAAAACGTATATAACTCGTATATAACTTCTTCCTCAGCTTTTTTCACCATGGTGTATGGTTGTTGATGGCGCACTACCCCTAAAAATTATGCACTGGCATTATAGTAGCCTATAACGGCATTGTGATCACGGAACGTATGCGCTACCAATTATGAGTAAAATTACTAATAAATAATGGGGGAACTGTGTCCAAGTAGCTGTAATCATATAAAATAGGAAAATTTCATTGAAACCTAATTGTGTATAGCACAAAATTATTCCTGACAGAACTACGATTCATTAATTGTTAAACAAGATCTAATGAATGGAGGCCATCATAGTTCGCTCAAGACTTAAAGTCGTATTTCAGATACATGACGATTTAATGCGCATGCGTATCGAAAATATGATTCATAAAATTTATCTCGCCAGACCTTCGGAACGTTAAATGCCACGGAGATACGAAATAAAAAGGTCCCTTCGAGAAAATTATGGAGAAAACAATATTTAAGGTCTAATTACTGTAATGGTATCAATTAAGGTTCTTAACGCATGTATAAATATAGATTACACAATTTTACACAAACAATAAAAAGTAATTACACAATTTTTCTCAATATGAAGTAACATTAATGCCATGAAAACAGTAGCTTATCAGAATAGAATTGTATTTTCTCCTGAGTTACGTGTTATTTATTAGTCTGCCGTCCTAGTATGGATGAAAGCTATCAGATGTAACCATACACAATTAATGGTAAAACATTCTTTTAAATGGATTATGATGCACAATCTGTTCTCTGCGAGGGATAATTAACTATTATTCTAGTAAAGCTAATTAGAGTTTAACCAAGTATACAATATTTTCTTGTGGAAAAAATATATAATATATTCACTTCTCGCCAAACTTAATGTAAAATTATCAGAACTCGTAACTTCAAGAGAAAGAAATTAAAATATATACAAAATATGAAAATATTCCTAATGATTAAATTTTTACGGACGCATTCAATGAAAAAATATTTACTTTTTATCAATAGCAAAATATTAATAGGATACGTACAAATCTAGGCCGGAAATTATCAAAATATAAAATAAGATATTCCTAAATTGTTATTAGATTTTGTTTTAATCTTTCTTTTCGGCCAAACCATGGCTAAAAATTGTTATTTATTTAACAAGCGGTTTATCTTTTCGGGAAGCCGGGGGAGAAGGGTACCACAGGTCGAAAAACGGATTGTCTTAATCATATTAAAATACTTGCGTACGAATTACACTATTAGATATTAAAAGGGTACTTCATCTGCGCTATTTGAAGACATTTAACAACAGTACTGTAACCTAAATATAGTAATTACAAAAAACTGCGGAAGAAGCCGCGGAAATGCGTTCTAAGTATTGTATTTAATTACCTCAATTATCTTCACGTAAATTTTAAAATAAGAAAGTTTTGCGAGAAAATTGTATCTAATAATTACGCTCACATCCAATGTCTTATTTAAAGAGTCGAATGTCTTTTTAACAAAATATACATTAAATACAAACGCCAATTAAAGTTTTATCAATAAAGAGTCGTTTGCACTGTCACATATAAATCATTCTTGCTAAAAATAGAAAGTTTTGCTGTTATTCATAAACTGGTTCAAAGAAAAATAAAGTTTAACGTTAGGGATAGACAAATACGAAGCCCAATACTAAAAACAAAAGAAGGAATACCTTGATTTGTTTTATAATTTATTTTAGATTGTATTATAAAAAAGACACTTGTAATATAGGAGATGTATTAATAGCTTAAAATCTTTGCAGTTTCAAAGGATGAATGTTTTAAGTTTTGAAATATGTCGCAATTGGAATACTTTTCCAATATTTCAAATATTCTTAACCAGTTCAGCCTTTGCCAGTCTTCTTCGGAAAAAAGATGTCGGAGGGAATTAACCCATTTTTACTTTGTATTTATTTCAAAGCAATACAAATGTTCGCGGCCATTAGTGGGAAACCATAAACAACGCTAAGGGGTGAACCATTATGTGAGAAACCTTTATCGCTTTCGGTTAAGTGTCTCGTATTCTTTTATTATTTTCCGCTTTGAAAAAAGCAATAAAGTTGTAGGGATACATGCAATGATTTTGTTTTTTTGCTTTTTGTTTTACGTATACATTCTAATCACTGTCTTTTTTGTCGATATTGAATCACACAGAAATATCTTTAAGTTTGAAAACCGTACCACTAATTCATGTTACAAAATGTGACATTGACAGTAAATTTCATAGCTTCTATAGAAAAGGCTTGAGAACATATGATTGTGAATTCCTCTGTTACAGTGAGATTTTCACCAGGACAATTGAAAACACTGGATAATATGAAAGCATAAAGTTCGTAGAGGTTTCTACGTTACCTGTTTTCATTAACTTTGAATTTTCATGATCGTAGAATCATATCTTAAACGTATAAATCTTAAATATTAGCTTAAACGGAGATTTTAATTTTAGACTTCCTTAATTTAGGAAATTTTTAAAAACCCAATTTCTCTCGCTGTGGTTGTTTTGCACATTCTACAACTACAATTTAAAACGGAGCACAAAGTTTTAATGAGGGAGGACGAAAGAGTATATATTTGTATACACCGAGGGTCATGAGTAAATATACAGTAATTTAACTCTATTACTGTTTTATTGATTTCCCTGAGTGAAACCTGAAAGTTTCTAGCACAATATCATGGTGAGACTGATTTTACTTTGAAAAATTCATCGATTGAACTGATCATAATTCAAAATTTGGTGGATTTTTATAATATTCAAAACTTATCATTCAATAATATTTTTCTGTGACGAAGAACTTAACTTCATTATTTACTTCAACTCTATAAATGCTTAAAAATTTACCAAAGTACTTGAATCACTATTCCGGTTGATATAATTTTAAAATTTCAATTTTTTTGCAATAGCCAAGCTACGTTTGCTACCATACAACAATTATATGTATGCTATGTTCTCTGAAAATGAAGCCATTTATCGCTGCTGCGGCATTTTATGGAGAAGATGAAATAGCTATCCATCCGTTCGTTCGTACCTTCGGACGCTTCTCATCCTTTTGACATTTCCATTATATTATATAATTTATTTCTGCACACAATATGGCTTTACAGGTCCTTGAATAGCAAAATCCTTATTGGTAGAGAGGACATCATTAAACGGTGTTCATTTTTTTTATCCGTTCTATGTGCGAGACCTCTTTACCAAACCGTCCCCGCATTTTCTACCGCTCGTGGTTGTTCGAATGGGACGTATAATGACTGTAGTTTATTTTTACAGCGTCGTCTCAGAAGGCGTTCCTCGGCACCAAAAGATTTTTTTTAAGTCCCACTTGCTATTGCAATGGCACTCGATGAAATCCTACAAATGCGGAGTCGGTCCGATAATAATCAAGGAGCTATGAAACCACGTCGGCTTTCGCACGATATTATCCTCCATTTCTTTTTCTCCAACAGATCGTAAGGTTTAGCACATTAGGTATATCTAGGTACAAATGCTAGGCTTCTTAAATTGGAGTTGATATGATATTGAAAACCGCTACCTTGCGTGCTCACATGAAATGAAAATAATTGCATTAAAATAATTCTTTATACATCCGCCATTCGTCCTACGCTTCTCGTCGTCTAATAAGTCAATTTAACTAGAGATGCTACAATTATTACTATCGGAAATCTATCAGTTAAGGTAGGTTTTTCATAGACACAAGCTACCACTTTCTCTCTCCTGCCCCACCCTAATTGTTTTCCTTTCGGTCCACTTCACCTTTTTTATTCTTCTCCACACCCACATTTATAAAGCCTATATCTATGCCTATCACCCAGCTTCAATGACCATGTTTCCTATCCGTACAAAACCACGTTCCATAACAAGATTTTGAACAGCTTTTTCTTTAACATTCATGTTAAATGTCCCTGCCATCAAATCCCTTTTCTTTTGAAAGCTTCTTTGCCTGACGCAATTCTTCACCTCATGTCTCTGCTGCTTCGACCATTCTGGTCCAAAACACTTCCGAGATAGGTAAACTGTTTCACCTATGTATGTCTTCCTATTTTTGTGTAAGAAACCACAGAGAATATGCGGTTTTCTAGGAAGCTATACGATATGGTCAAGCCTCCCTTCCCAGCAACTCAAATCAATAACTCCCTTCTCCTTTCACAAGGATAACTCCAAAAATGCTACAACTACGTAGAGTCAAGAATTCGTATTTTATGTCATACGAATATGCTACCATATTCTAGACTTTACTATAGCATTTAGTTTATCATTTGTACTGTTGGTGCAAGGCAAGAAAGGTATCTGAACGCTGGGGATCTACTTACGACGATTTACAAACCAATAATTAGTATTTCATTGAACGATACGTATTAAATAATTATTACATATAATCGTACCTAGATGACAATTGCAATCTAAAATGTAATGTGGGTTATAGTATATGGTATTGCATCAACAAGATTTCTGTGACTGGGAGAGCGGTGGGGGTATCTCTGGAAATTACCCCCAGCGGTTTTTTAGAAAAAAACTGAGTGTGTTCATTGCGCGTTTGGGTGTACATTGCGCGTGTATTGCCTTTTTGAAACATTCTAAGCTTTCTGATGGAGGAAAAAGAACATGGTGGCTTTAATAATAGTTATTGTCCGATTGCTGTTACAGATTTCCGCACATCATTAAGCTATTCCACCTAGTGAAGCCTATTGCACTCTTCCTTTATGCGAGTAATGAATTGACCAGAACCTATAACATATAAAAAATTGCAGTTCTGAATCAGGTTAAGATTTAGTACGTTCGCAGAACTCGTTAAGATAGGTTCCCTTGATAAAAGAGGAAAGAAATCTTTTTCAAAACATACGAGCTGCCTCATCACTTACATTGCTTGTCCTATTGTAGTTATTCTTGCGTTAAAAATTTACTTTATCTCCATTACAAATTTAGGTCACGTATTTGAAGAGTAAATCATGCATAATTTGTTTTACAAGTTATTAGATACGTGGGGTGAAATAACTCTTTCTCTGTGCTAGGATAGACAACTCTCCGTTGCGATACATTTAATTGACAAATTATAGTTCAGGTCATAAGAACTGCAGGGAGCATAGCGAATTCCTATTAACTGCAAGGTAAACTTAAGGACAATACGTCCTCCACGCTACTAGCCATGCCACCCCTTTGGACTCTTTAAAAATTAAGTCTCGGACGATATTTATTTCATGCAAGACCACCTTTATTCAGGAGGAATGGCCAAGGAAAGGGCCTCACATTTTGGATCCGGTCTCCGCCTTATGCTTTACAACCACTATATCCCCGAAACGAAAACCTTTCTTCCGCCGATTTCGAATTCCTCCTTGGAAGGAACGAACGACACGTGCTACACTTCCTGAAAGGGAGCGAGAGGACCACCGCCTTCTTGCTAACTTCGCCCCCTCTCCCATCGCCATTTCCTTCCCTCTCCCCCCCTCCCTCCCGCTCCAGCGTCGCCCTTTCGATCCCTCCCTTCTCCCTCCCTTGCCATGCCTTTTAGTGCTCCCTCTAAAATCGCCACTTTTGGGGCGCGGAGTCCCGAAATCCCATCCGTGCGCTTCGTTGCTCCCACCAATGGCCGTGAAAGATGGGAGGAATGGGCCTCCACACGCCCCAGGCCCTCTCCCTTTCGCCTCCATCGATGAGGGTGGCGCGGGAGGGGGGAGGTAACGGCTTCCTGGCACTGTCCCCGCCTCTTCCTTTCGCCCCACTCCCACCTCCCAGTCTTCTCCACCCCATGCTCCGATCGAAATGGACTGGTGATTGTTCGGTAATTTCCAAAGGCCCTGTCCAGCCCGGCCCTCGAGTGCACGGCGTGTCGCCTTCGGCTCGGGGCCATGGCACCCCCACAGAGAGAGCGGCCACCCCTCCCCCAGCTTTACCCCCTCTACTGGACGTCCCGGCCTTTCTTTCGTCTCCCCTGAGGGGCTGAATGAGCGGTTCGACTATTCCCTGACGCGATGGGCACCGTATACGTGTTCCACGTAATGTTCGTACGTGTAATCTTAATTTTTATCGTATTGAATGTGTTATGGAACTACACACCATTAACACGTGGTCTCCCTCCGTCATATGTTCGAATTATTCCCCTCACGTGGGTTAAAAAGCATATTTGATGATTTTGAGATTGGTATCCATACTCTGATTTTTCTTTCTCGACAGCAAATTGATAAACCTGGTAGCGCTGAATTTAAATGAGTTGTTTATCAAACAGAAAAATAAATGAAAATAAAACAACTTGGGCAGGTTGCGAGATTATTAACACCTAATTTGAAATGTAGCGGTAACTCGGAATTTATGCCAAGTGGCAAAACGGAGAACGGAAAAAAATCTTCAACAATAAATCGAAACGTTATTTGGAAATAATTAATTGGTGAAAATAAATAAAAGCACCATGGGCTATTCATATACGCTAGAAACGGAAACGTACTATATAGGAGGTAAATTAAAAGTAGATCTATACAAAATATTTCTTCACTCTATAAATGTCCTTTCTTATTAATACTTCTTTTTAATGAATAAAAGCTACTTTAAAAGTAACAACGAGAGAGACAAATAGACGTTTTTATAAGCATAAAATTCCTTGAATGTTCAGAGGTGTATTGAAAAATCGACAAAAATAGTAGCTTATTTATTATTAACTTCAAAGAATATAATATGTTTTGTAATGAGTTGTGAGAGCAGTTGTGGCGGAATATATTTGGACGCATTGAAAAGCAAGCTCTAGTAGACACGAATGTGCACATCCAGGAAGTGTCAACGCTCGGGCTCGTTGAAATTGTCGTGGTGCACATGGATGAAAATGGATGAGGGGGAATGTGGGCCCCTATATAAAAATATATCACGGTCATCGGAACAGATGGTAAAGCCGCAGTAAGAAGGAATGTGTATACATATATGTATGTGCAAAAGCGTGTATATGTTTGAGATACTGGAGAGCGTAAAATGGACTACCGCTTCACCGAAATACGCTTCGCTCGGTTTGGCACCGTTCCATTTCGGATACAAAACCTCCCGATCCTAGCACACACAATACGAGGTGGCAGACGCCCCCAGAGAATGGGAGTGTGGAGGAGGGGCGCTGCAGCGATTTCTTTTTCAAGACGCGAAGTCTTTAATGGTATGGAGAGAAAACTTGTAAAGAAAGTAAACGGCGTGCAGTTTCAAGTGAAAGGAGGAGGGCAGCTCTAAGCGAGTTTCCTCGGGAGGAGAGAAGAATATTAGGTTCGGTGACAGAGGGCTGAGATGAAAGCACCATTTGACGATGTTACTCTATGCGTGCAATGAACAGTATCGCCGGTGACAAATTTATCCAACCTAATACTAAAAAATTCATGATAGTCTTCATGAGGGTCCACAGGTAAATTGAACCTGGGGAGTAAAGAAGTGCTGAAAAGAATGAAAACAAAATGTGCAACCCCAAATTAATTGAAAATCACGGGGAAATTGTTCACTGACTTTCAATACGAATTCGATTGCTTAGCTTTAGCGTACGATTCCCATATGATATAAATAAAAGTCTTTCATATAAAAGAAGAATGCTAGGCATTTTCCATAGAAATCTTACTATGAACAAGTAGTTTAAACGTATTGACTTCATCCTCAGGTACCTTACCACTTAAAAGTTATCCTTTTCGTGCATGAGGATTACGCCTTGAAACTAGCTGTACCAATTGCGACGCGGGATTTAATTTATAACCTATAAATATTCCCCGATACCGCGTTGCACTGGAATGGCCGCGACCCTGCTTTTGTCAGGGCGCCGGCTAGTCCGATGACTAGCAGCCGAGTCGCGCCGCTCGGTTCTTCCCGGCCCGATGACTCCTCACCTCAGGAGAGGTTCTTCACCTTTCTAATGCCCCGGGGTGGGCAACAGCTCTTAACCGTCTCGGCACGCCCCGCACGTACCAAACCTAGTCAAAGGACCGGGGGGTCGGCAAACACGCACCGCACCAACCTGCCACTGGAGTTCCAGGCGTGCCCAATACCGGAGGCCCTCCTTCCACCAATGGCCCCGGTGCACGCTTGTCCGAGTCCCGGCGAGGCTGGTGCACACTTCTTGCGTCCCTCCTTCACCACTCGCCCCGGTGCACGATCGTCCGAGTCCCGGCAAGGCTCATGCACAATACTGGCGGCGCGATCTCCAGTCCCTCCAGTTCTTTCGGCAAATTCCTCGACCTTCTGCGGCACCTTGTTCGTGGCTAAGGAAGAAAACTTCAACTGCCGGAGTTCGACGTGCCCGTCGCAATTGCTGGCGACTCAATCCTCCTTCTCACCTTGCGGCCGCCGGCACTCCCCCACCTCCGTGCTCCGCCTTCCTCTCCGCTTAGTCAGCCCTGGCCAGGAGCGCCAGCGGGGATTCACAGCCGTAGCTCGCTGTCAGTGCGCGGTTAGGGGCACGGTGACGCTGCGCAATACGCAACGTCACACAATATAAATGTACCATGAACGTAGCTACGGTCGTGAATCAATGTAATTACATTACAATGCATTACATTACATTATTACATAGTTGTACCAAGTAAAACCTTTCGTGGAAAATACCTTGTATTCTTCTCTCATTCGAAAATTAATTTTCAACTGTTCAGGCCTGATATCATCGAGTGAATATATGTATGTAGAATTTTATGAATGTAATTCCACGTTGATTTGTACTTAATTAATAAAACAGAATAAAGAAATGTAATTTCTACGCAATTAAAATGAAAACACAAGAGCAAATTAAAAATATGTAGTTTTTGTTCATTTGACTGTTATTATATAGTTACACTAATACAAATTGCAAATAATTTGAGACATGCGGAGAATCACCGAGTCATATATTATTACGGAAGCAGCATAAAAAGAATGGGTATATTGTAATGTGTTATTACAATTACAATAAGTCTTTCTGCTGTAGTATTATGTTTCGCTAGAGAAGCATGCATACACAAGGTCAGAATCATATTTCATTATGTAAGATTTTAAGTCGTCACAGGCCTCCATATTCTTATTTGAAGTAATTTAGTGCATCATTTTTTTGTTTAAATTTACTTATTCATGAATGAAGGAACTTCACTCGGTATTTCTTAAATAGTTGATTCAACATTTTTTAAAAACCTTTAAGATATGATTTTATTTGCGGATAACTAATGCCCATACATATAAAATAACATCCACACTTGCTTATTGCTTTATTTATACAATGCATATTTTAATTGCGGTACTTTACTCGCGATGCCTTTTTCCCCCAATTAATGATGGTTATTTTACGAGGTTACGGAATTATTTTTGAACACCATTTTCCAACCTGTTTTTCTGCAGGACATTAAATCGCGAATTCAATTCAGCGGGTCAGAAATCCAATCTCTTTAAACTTGGATATCCATTTCACGTTCGATATTTTAATTAAATTGATTTTTAAAAATTTGGAAAAAAGGTGTCATCAAGTTACTTGTTTAGAGTAAATTTTAATGAATGAATTTATTTTAATAATTCTAGATTTCTAATTCTACATTATTCTATCTCTTGTAAATTTAAGCCATACAAAAACATCATCCTTATAAGTGACAATCTTGGTGTGTAATCGGAAAAACACCTTTGAGGAGAAACTTGAATACCTTAAATATGCTAACATTCTCCCATAAATATGCCTTTAATGTTGGAAAAGGGTATAGGGGTATCGGAAAATTTATCGTTTCTCCTGAAAAGATAAGAAATGGAGGTTTTTCCAGTTTTAAACTGATATTTAGCAAGCAAGTTAATGCTTGAATGCACGAAGTTAGATTTTTTCTTAGCACATTAGTAATTATATTCTACGATAACAATACAATTTTCATGGAATTTTATATGAATGAAAATGTCTCCATAAATTTGCATATATGGTTAACGTGTCCAACATAATAAAACTAACAAAACTGTGTGTAAAATTACTAAGAATATTTCGGTCATCACAATGAATGTGAATACTATTTCCATTTAAGAATATGTCAGAAATGTTCATAAAGCTATTTAGTAAATGTAATAGTTACTTTTTTGGTTTATTTTCCTGAAATTTATTTTATTATAAGGTAATTATCGGTTAAGGTATGTTTTGTATGGACACAACCACCAAATAAATATTTTGTGACTCCCAACAAAACACAATCCAGCAACATACTCTGCATCAAGGCCTTCTTCATTTCTGTGTACTTCCTTACTCCCTTTATCCCGTCCATCATCCCTATCCTGTTCCTATCCTTTCCTCGTTAGCCTAACATTCTCCTCTCTATTACCGTCTTCAACATCCCCCTGCCGATCCATACGCCCTTCATCCATTTTTCCTGCCTCCATAGGATTTCTCCCTACAAACCTCTCTCCTCGCCCACCATCGCCAGTACTTCCTCATTTGCTTTCCTTTTGGTCCCTTTCACCTTCTCCATCCACATTGCAAAAGCCTCCAATCTACGTCTATCCTCCTGCTTCAGCGACCACGTTTCCGCGCCGTACATAGATAGCTGCGCTACTTATCAAAGTTTTTGCGAGTCTTTTCTTAACACCTTTACTCAATGTCCCTGCCATCAACTCCCTCCTCCGTCTGAAAGCCTCTTTTTCTAGTGCAATTCTTCTCTTTATGCCCCGACTACTTTGACCGTGTGGGTAAAAAACACTTCCGAGATACGTAAACTGTTCTACTTGTTTTCTCTTCTCTAAGACTTATTTTTTTCTGGAAGATCGTAAAATGCAATGTGTATTCAAATAAAATTTATTAACAAGGTACACAATGAATAAAATTTCTTGACGTTGGAACAACGTCTAGTCCCGTAATTTTCTACCTTAAACGGTGCAATGACCTCTACGATGTTTGCGTTTAATCTAATAAATGAAAAATAGATAATTTAAAAAATAGATGATGCAGTGTATTTGACGTATGAATAAATTTAGACTCCAATTCATGTACAAATAAGTATTTTGGATATTTACCCATTAAGTATTGACAAAAACTGCATCAGTGAATATTAACTTAAAGAGAAACATTCATCATCAAAAAATAAAGGCAGTGGCTCGTCGCAGTAGCCACCGGCACCTACAATGAAATTTCAGGCATTTCTGGGTCTTAGAATTTTTATAGCTTGAGTGACCCAGTCTCCTGTGAGTAACGCTCCTCACTGCATTGAGAGCCCAAAGGAATTTGAAGAGAGTAATACATAATTCTGCTCCCCAATAAATCATCTCAAGATGCATTCTAATGGGCTTTCTTTTGTGCTTCCTTCGACTACGCAGCATGGCGCTCGGCGATTCGCTGGCGAGGCCAGACTGGGGACGAGGAGGCGGAGGTCTCACGGCTTCGTCGTCTTCCCCGGGGGCGACCACCTCCGTATCGGCTGCCGGAACCCTCGGCACGGCGGTGAGGGGGTGCGCCAGCGATTGGTCCGATGGAGTGGGGAGCCCTAAGTGCGCGGGGTTCCGCGTGGGGATTTACGGGTGGCGGAAAAGGTGCCTATACCTACTGGTGCTCTCCTTGATGGTGATGGTCATCGTCAACCTGGCGCTCACTCTCTGGCTGCTCAAGGTCATGGAGTTCTCATCGGTGAGTGAAGCCAAAACTTGAAGAAGGCCCCAGGGTAAAAAAAGGATTTAATAGCCGAGCCATTCCGCGAATATAACATTCCTCAGAAAATAATCCAAATATCAAATTATCACAGGATCTCTTGAGCACAAAATACTTAACATACAACCAGTAATCTTTCCTTGGTTTTAATTCCCTTTTTCGATAAGGTTAGAATAATGTGATTTATCTGCTTGTTGTTATGCGTTGCGTGCTAGCCAATAGCAATTGTTACAATCCAATCAAGAGGTTTTTTACTGCGCTCTATTAAATTAGGTTTGAATATCTTGCACTCTCGTCTTTTCTGAATGAACTCCCATACGTTTCTCCGACGCTCTCTTAAAGAGCATCGGAGAAACGGATGGGTGTATCATAACACTAGGAGTTTAACTTCAACCTCTTTCCCCCATTTATGTTAATTATGTTTTTCCATTTTAAATTGTGGCCTTCATCAAGACATACGTTAAGCAAAAGGTTGGTTTTGTCTATTGCTAACCAAGCGCTGTTTTTTTAAGGCAGGTGATGTTCAGTCATGCAGGAAATTCTGTCGTAGACAGTCAGAACGGGGTAATTTCTTTTCTCATGAGTTCAATTGGGTTCCCATGAAGTTTTAACTACCTGAAAATTATAACGCTTGAATTTAAAAAAGGCAGTTCAAATGCATCACACGAAAATCAAGAATGGATGCTCTCTGTTCAGCAGCCTTGCATCCTGAACATTGGACAAACAAAAAAACTTTGAATTGGACAAAAAACATAATTTGGACCAAAACATGATTTATCTACCTTTACCGTTTCTCATTTTCCTAATGAATCTAATGAACTCAAGTTTCACTAAGGTGAATCCGCATGTTTTTGCGACATAGTTTTTTAAGGGAGGCGACAAATAGCTGAAGTTTTCCCCACAAGGGATGGATGAGAAAAGAGGAAAGGTGGAGAGAGACCCGTCGCCGGCATTATCCTAATCTTAACGAAAGGCGCCAAGGGGTCCGTAGCTGAACGACCCAACCGACGGACGGCGTACTCGCTCAAAGTGCTCTCCACAAAGCACGTCTAGTAGCGATCAGAATACCACTGAAAAATACGAGGGTCATCCGGAAAGTAGTATCCGTTCGTGAAATAAAGACACAAAAGTAAATATTAACAAACATAAAAAATTTTATTTGAAAGAGGATACTTTAAACTACTTCTCAACATAATCTCCAAGCAAATTAAGGCATTTGTCATAACGTGTGACAAGTTTCTGTATTCCTGCTGCATAGTCCTTCGCCGCCAGCTCATTGAGATACAGGGTCACTCCTTCTTTAAGTTCTTCATCGCTGTCAAATCTTTTTCCTGCCAAAAAGTCTTTAAGCTTTGTAAAGAGATGAAAATCTGAAGGGGCCAAGTCCGGGCTATACGGTGGATGGTCGAAAGTTTCCCATTTGAATTGCTGCAAAAGTTTTAACGCTTAAAAAATTTAACGCTTGGTTCTGTGCTCATCTGTAAGCATGCGAGGGACCCATCTTGCACAAATTTTAGCATGATGCAGATGGTGTTTAACAATTTCATGAACAAATGTTCGAGAAACATTGGGAAAATGCTCACAGATGTCATCAATTGTGACGCGCCGATCGTTCCTCACGAATTCGTCAACTGAGCTCACCAGTTGGTCTGTAATGACAGACGGTCTCCCCGAACGCTCATCGTCGTGTGTGTTCCCCCTCCCCATGTTGAAGTTGCGACACCACCGCCGAACAGACGACTCGTCCATTACATTGTCTCCATACACCTCCTTTAATTGGCGATGAATATCACATGGGCGAACGTTTCTTGCATTGAGGAATTTAATCACTGCCCTCACTTCACAACTGGCGGCGTTCTCAATTTTTTTAAACATTGTAAACATTCACAGAAACAACACAGGCAATGCTAGCGTCACGCAACTTGGCTCAGAGAAGGCAGACAAGCCACTGAAGCTATCTGACCTCGTCCAGCGGCTACTCGCGTCGTCAGCACTTCATGCGGCACGAACGGGTACTACTTTCCGGATGACCCTCGTATATGCCACCGAGATTCGAACCCGGGACCTCAGGGTGAGAAGCAAGTACTGTAGCCACCGCACCATCCCGATATCCTTCTTGCAACGTATGCGTGTGTGTTTGTCTGCTATACGCAGTACATATTAGACCCATGTACTTTTATATGAATCAAACAAAAGGTTACATATTGCATCTACATCGATACCCTGCGAGCCACCCAAAAAGGTGTGTGGCAGCGGGGGCAACACCAGCAGGAAAGGGCATTAGAATGCTAGCTTACTTCGAGTAACATCACACTATCCTATGTACTTTAATTTTTAATGATTTTTCCTGGATTATTTACTCTAAGAGTTCACCGGAAAACTGACCATTATTCCAATTGCTTCCATATACCCATGCTTACACAACTACAAATAAACAGTGCTTTTTTGAGTGTCATGGCTGGCCATTTTTGTTTACACCGAGATAAAAAGTACAAACACATTGTATCAGTGGCTCATTAATAACACAGGCCAACAGTGGTTTTGGTGCCGGAGCTTTTAATGCTGATTTAAAGAACAATTGGGGTGCTGAATCCAATTATGACACTAGTTTTTTCCTATCAGCTATAGTTTTCAAGATATAGATATGTTGTTACTTACGTAAAAAAATCTTCTACATGATGATATGGGAATATTATATTAATAATTGTCTCATTGGCCTACAATATAGAAATATACATAAAACTTATTGACAGTTTATTGAAAATAAAAGGAACACCGCAGAGTGGTTATAAATTAGTATGCTTATAGATTTATTTAACTTTGAAAATTATTTTCCGGAATATATCAAATATTAAAACAACTAATCGTAAGATGTGCCATATCTAAAAAAGTTGAGCTTTTAAATAAAAACGGATTTCATATTTGGATTCAGCTCTACAAATATAGTTAAAATCATCACAAAGATTCTCGGCACCAAAAAAAAATTTTTTTTGTAGGCCTGTGTAATGCCTAATTAATGTTGTATATCATTTATCATGGATGATCTTGTTCCATTTGTTTCTTCGTTAAGCACTTGATAACTCCATTCTTCTAACTTCATAAGGAACGGAATAAACCAGTTCTTACATTTCTAGCTTTGAATATGGGGGTATATGAGGTGAACAAAATTTCAAAACAGCCTTTTGGAATGCCTTTTCTAACCAAGGGTGCCATGCATTTTGCAAGATCCCTAAATATTTTAGTATGTACGAACTTCTCCCAAATGTGAGGCTTCATTTAAATTGAATATTTGAAAATTCTTTTCCCTTTCCTTTTGTCATATCGTTAAGTGTCCCGCCAGCTAATTAGTAATTTAAGATATTGATTACTTATGCTAGCAATAATAAAACCGACAGTCTGAAAGAATTTGTTGAAACCATTGGCATTATATATATATACTGTCTGCAATGTTTCAATAAATTATTTATTCTCTCGAAGTTACTGTAGTTGATCTTTAATTAGAATGGTTTCGGGGAGTTACATCTCCAAATGATATTAATATCATTTTGAATTTTATGTCAATGTAATTTTTATTATGCCTGAATCCACAGATTCAGGCATAATATTAAGACCAAAACAGATCCAAGGTGGGAACCACCTATCTCGGAAGTACCTTCACATGGGACGGGAGAAATACGACGGGCATCAAGCGAGGAAGAGCTCAAGCTAAGAGAGCATTTACAATGAAAAGACAACCGCTGTGTTCAAAGAAGATAGAACTAAAGACAAGGAAACAATACTTGAAGACATTCGTATGGAGTGTGACACTCTATGAATCAGAAGCATGGACCATCGGAACAGTAGACCAAAAAAGACTGGAAGCCTTAGAAACCTGGTGCTGGAGGAGGATGCTTAAGACCAAATGGACGGACCAAATAGAAAATGAAGAAGTACATAGAAGAATAAACATAGAACGGACCTTAGGAAATACCATACAGAAAAGAAGAACCCAGAAGCACTATGGATTTGTGAAGAATATAATGGAAGAAACATTGGAGGGAAAATTCCCAAGAAGAAGGTCAAGGGATAAATACATGGGACACATAACGAATAAAATACATTGCCAAAAATACCAGAAAGTAAGCCATTAAAATAAGATAGGACAGGATGGAGGGCTGCTGTAAACCATTCTTAGGATTGAATTACCAATGATGATGATTCTCTTCTCTGTTTAGGTGTTGTACTTCAAATTTCTCCGATAACCGTTATTGGCTGTCTTTTTAAGCGCAACTAGAACATGTATATCTATTTCGCAATGTCCAATATTTAAGAGCCCTTCTTTAGACTTTGAATTAATTTTTAATTACAAAGAATATTTAGTAAAAGCATTTCTA
Source organism: Hetaerina titia (assembly GCA_037158775.1). NCBI lineage: Eukaryota > Metazoa > Arthropoda > Insecta > Odonata > Calopterygidae > Hetaerina > Hetaerina titia. The sequence goes on along the minus strand of CM073775.1, from coordinate 87,476,948 downwards.
AGCGCGTCAACAAAAGTACCCTCCTACATAAACAGTTATGTTTTCCGCCAAATTGACAAATAATTAAAATCACCAACGACTAAAATGATGCTCTTGTAGTCTTGATCAGGGTTGATATTTGACCGTCCACCATTGAGTATGGCATTTCTATTGTAGCTGGACGTTTGTTAAAGACATGCTTAAATGATTGACTGTCCATTGTGTTGAAACCCATTGTATATATTAAATTATCATCAAATGTGTGAACTGTTGAAGTTCAGTTAATATTAGCTGACTTCAGTATATGCAGCGTAACCTAGTCTATTAAAAACGACTCGACCATATACGTACATATGTGTACCTTCTTTACTTCTACGGTTGAAGAAAAGTATGTATGCACTTGTGTGTGTGTATCCTGTGTTGGTCTTTTATGTGTTTTCCTATCCCCTTTCCTTATATGTCTATTTCTATGTGCGAAAACATATATATGTATCCCAATGTATGTATGTACCCCAATATATATATATATATATATATATATATATATATATATATATATATATATATATATATATATATATATATATACCTGTATGTTCAAACACAAAATTCCGCCAAACAGGGAACAAGTACTCATTTACACAAGGAAATACTATAGATATAAGGAAAAGGGATTAAAATAAATTAAGTATTAAATTAAAAGATTAAGATAAAATTAAATCAATTAATAAAGACAAAAATATTTCCTTTACCGGGAATTGAACAGGGAGCTGCTTTACACACCAAAGGAGAAAAACAAGAGGCACAAGAGGAAGGACAGTAGGTAAGCAATCGTACAACATAATAAAGGATAGGAACAGTGCGTTTCGTGGCAAGCATAGCCAGAAGAAAGAGGCAAGCCACATTGGCCAAATACTCATTCAAAAACGAAATCCTCATTGGTTAGAGCATTCGCCCGGCAAGTGGAAAGATCCAGTGGTCAAGTACCGGTCAAGGAAAATTTTTGCGCTGGTTATCTACTCGATTCCTCCCTCCCCACCCTTTTCTGTGTTCGTCCTTTATATGCGTTCCTATCCTTTTTCCTTATATCAAAATCCATGTGAATGAATATTTGCTCGCCATATGGTGGGATTTCGAGTTTGAATGTGAAATTTGCCAATGTGGCTCATCTCTTTCTTCTGGCTATGCGTGCCACGAAACGCACTGTTCCTATCCCTTTTATGTTGCATGATTGCTTCCATACTGTCCGTTCCTCTTGTGTGTCGTATATTTCTCCTTTCGCGGGTGAAACATCTCCTAAACACTATGTCATGGCCAAAGAATGCTTGCACTTAGTTGCATAAAGACCCGCAGATCTCAGTGTCAAGTACGCATCCTCGATAGCTTAAGAGCATTGGGTCGATAAGTCGAAAGATCCTGTGTTCAAGTCCCGGTCAAGGAAATTTTTTTCGCTCGTTATCTGCTCGATTCCACCTTCCCTACCTCTTCTTTGTTTGTCCTTTATATGTGTTCGTAACCTTTTCCCTCACATCTATTTCCATGTGAATGTATATATATAATTTATGTGAAAGTTTCATGAATGTGAATAATAATGTACATTAAGTTAGCACTGCGAACAAAAACACGAAAACACAGAAAAAAGAAACTCACACGCTTTCGAATTTTCAGTGGTCAAGCCACATTTCTCGAAAAAGGAAGAGAAAGAAGGAACACAGTTCAGTTCAGTCACGGTTAAGTTCCTTCTCTTCCCTGAGAAATGTGGCTTGACTACCGATAATTCGTAAAGGATGAGTTTTTCGTTTTTTGTGTTTTGTTTTTGTTCGCTAGTGCTAACTTTGTATATTAAATTTTATAAATATATAAATTTTATAATATAATATATAAATTATATATATGTATATATATATATATATATATATATATATATAAACACACGAGGTCTGTACAAAATGTATCGCCAACTTTTGAATTTCCGCGGGTTGCGTATATTTGATTTTCGATTTTTTTGTGGTGTTATGTTGGTCTCCTACTTATCCCGAAAAGTTCGGCCATTTTGAATGTTTATTTAATTGTTGACAGCTGTTTTGCTTGGACGTGTTTTGGCTTGCCTTCGATTTTTGCCTGTTCCTAAAAATGGATCAAATCATCTGTATTTCATGGGCCTCTTCAGTTTTGTGAATAAGATAAAGATACTGGGGGCCAGATCTGCGGAATAAGGTGGCTGCAGCATCATTATTGTGTTTTTATTGGCCACAAATTCGCGCACATGTAACGATGCGTGAGCAGGGGCGTTATTGTTTTGGGGAAAAATGCACCTCTATGATGTTTTATTTATCCAAATCTTGCTCAATATATTTCATATATAATTAGGTTATTTATAAAATATCTAATTAGTGCACTGATTTTATTTGGTTTAATGCACATGTGCGAATATAAATGGTACTACGAAATGTGTACTATATTGGAAAGTCAACATTTACTTAACTAAAAATCGAAAGAAACCCGTGATTTATCATCTACGTTAAATCCTCTCATCTTGCCATGTTTCCATCAAGCTCTCCTCTGCACCCATTTGAACTCAACCGTCAGAGAAAACGAAGCAAGGGAGCGATCTTCTGCTGAATCCAGTGCAACAACACTTCTGGGTTCCCACAAGCCTCTATTATATTCTTTCCGCTCGAACCCCTGACCCGTACTATCGGACCACGGTCTTGGCATTACTGGACAGATAAATGAGCTCGTATATTCACTCTTGGTTGAGAATATCTCTCCCAAGTATTAGTCATTATCACTTCTAAAACTCGATTCACGAAATCAGTGCTGTAATCCACCGCAGACAATTTCATGCCAGTGACCGCCGCTGTCACTGCGTTCGTCGCCTGGGGACTCTTACCTGCGAATATACACTGAGAGTTCACTCGTGTTTGGCTTCATGTCGTCTCTTGCCTTCTCTTGGGTACCGTCAACTCAATCCCTAGCACGCAACAGAGCCGTTAAACGCCCAGCAATCGTGCAACCTGTCATTAAAGTAATCTCCCTTCACTCATGCCTCTCACTCGGTGACGAATTCCTTGTTGTAGGGTTCGCTGGACCGCCGGGTAATGGCACATCCTACCTCTTCAAACATTGGGCTAGATCGATCTTCCACCCCGCCTTGTCCTCTTGCCTCACATGGAAATGTAAACACCTTATGGTATTAGATAGCGATTATTTCGGAAGATAAACGCTCGACATATTGACGGGCTAACTACCTGGCCCACGGCTGCGTCTTCTAGCGTCAATTCTCTTGTGTAGTCAGAGAGATTACTCAGTAGGCAGAGGAGACCGAAGCATTGTCGACCAAGTGCACCGGAACTAATAATTTTGGAGAGCTTATTGCCTACGCTATTCCTACCCAACCGTGCGACCAGTTCTTCTTATCGTGGAAACCTTGACGGAAGCTGAATTTAGCCTTCCAGAGTGCGGCCCACTGTGACTATGGGGTCGCAATCGGGGAATTGTCCGTCTACGATGAGTCCTTTAAGTTTTTACTCGTATAATTTAGAGTGCACATGTTGAGTTTTTTGTTACATAGTTGGCTCATTGTATATTTTAGTGTAAGAATGTCATTGATTTGACACTGGTGATGCGTCAGGTGCAGCCGTTGAAATTTGAAGCATGTCCAATTCGCCTAGGGCAAGAATATATATAGGAAACACGCGACGCCGCATCGAAAATTAGTTTTTGTCTTAACGACGTCATTCGGGAGCTATGTAAAATATGCTATGGAATGCTATTTTAGGAATTTTGAGAGCTCCTTCAACCCTATAGTATGCCTAAACGATTATTTGATTAAGGGGGGGGGGATTCCCCCACTGCATCGCTGTTACCATACTGAGGGAAGATCGTCGTATAACATTAAGAGTACTATCACAAATATTAAAGATACCATTGGATACCCCAACAATTGGTGATGTAACTGTGAGTCAACTGCCACCGACGCAATACTGGAGTCAAATTATTGAATTTGGTGCCGCATACAACACACATCAATCTCCCAGTATAACATAAAATAAGCTATGTGTACAGTTGAGTACGATTGTGAAATATTCAAAGATTGATCTCGTAATTGAATCGACATTGTATCTTTTATTTTCCTGTTCGTATTCATGAGGTCCAACCAAAATCTTATCTGGCTAAAAATCATCTCCTGTATAATTTTGGGCGTATTCCATTGGATATTTTTACTAAAGTGGTTAAGAAACAAGTGTAAGAAAAGGGAATGTTCGCCTTAATTAAAATTATAACTTGTATCGGGACCAAAAATCAGATTTATATCAGTAGAATGGCAGCACAATACAATAAATATTGATATACAACAAAGTCCTGAGCGTAGTGGGAGAGGAAAGAATTGCAGGGAAAAATCAAAAGGAGGTAGGAGAGATGGATTCAGAGCGTTTTGCGTGAGAATATGATGTTGTAGACTGCCATAGAAGGGAGATTGTTAGCCAAACGAGGAAGTGGAAGGAATAGTTTATGCTTTTGGATGGAATTAAAGTGGGAAAGAAGTAAGCGGCATTGAAGAGGGGCTTCTGTACTGGACTGTAGTGCCCGATTGCAGGTCGTGTTTATGGTTTATTAAATGCTAGTAAATGCTGTGCAATTGTATAGGCTGTCTCCATCCAAAAACCATCCTTAACAATTGAAATACCAATTATAATAGCACAATACTCATATTCTTCGTGTGAAATATTATCCGGTAATTCGCCAATCAATTAGTAGTTCCAACCATTAACAATAACGATCACATTAAAAAGGGATATGGAAGGGATGGAAGTACAAGGGAGGTTTGGGGCACTATAAAAACTAATTTTGCCTCCCCCCGTCAACATTCTCAATTGGGAAAAAGAGCTGTAAGTTCCTATTGAACGGAAATAAAGGCTGACTGCCATACGACTTCCCCACGGCCGCCATATTTTTTGACATTCATTTCAGGGACGTAACCTTCTAAATCGGGTGTCCCGTGTGACCAAAGCAGCACGTTCCAATTTCCTTCCCTCTCTTTTTTTCCATAAACACCGGCGTAATAGCCTGCGTGCCTCCAACTTCACCTTTTCGCACCCGAAGCTGCCCATCTTCCTCTTCCCGTCTGACCGTTTTCCCCTCCACCCACACCCTTTCGGCTGAGCAACCAACTCTCCGGCTCGACCGCCACCCCCCCCCATCCTTGCCCCGCCGCCGTCCTCTCCGCCGCACACACCGCACTTCCCTCCGAACAACCCTTCCCCCCCTCTTCCTCTTGTACCCCTCACCTCTTGCATAGTGAAATGACGCCCACTCGAAAAAAGGGTCTCTCTGACCTTCATATCCCTACACACCGTGACCGCAGTCCCGCGCTCGGAAAATCTTTTACGAAGCGTCAAATTTCCCCTCTCCACTTTCTCTCTCTCTCTCTCGTGTGGTCTTCCTTCTATCTTGCTTCGCCTGTCCCAGGGCAGACCATCCATTTAATCTGCACATGCGGGTAGAAAAATTTTCAAGTGTAAATCAGAGATATAGGCAGTCACGCATTCGGAACAAAAAGGAATTAAAAACGAGTGTGGAGCTAGTAGCGGTAAGGATTGAAAATGTTATAAAATTCTAGTGATACGGTGAGCTTCAACAAAATTACTTCACTGATTTTAAAAAAACATTGACTATTTGTCAGTTTCATATCTGATGAAGTAATATTAAACGTATGGGTAGGCAATTGACCGTGCTCGGATTGTGTTGTGCTATGCTCTCGACCCTTAACTATTGCATATATATATATATATATATATATATATATATATATATATATATATATATATATATATATATATATATATATATATATATATATACATATATGCGGGTCGCGGTGGTCTAGCGGGTAGAGCGTTGGACTACTGACCGAAGGGCCCCGGGTTCGATTCCCGGGCAAGGCACTTTGGGCACCTGCAGCTCCACCCAAGCTAGTTGATTTTTCGGGTACCAGATCTTCCTGGGAAACCATAACCGGCACAGGGAAAGGAACTGGCCCCCCTACCCTGATGTGTGAATATTCACACGCCGTCGGGCTTGGTACATGGGTGAGAGCATCACCTACTAAACCGACCTTCGGGTTGATTACTGTGTTTATGGTTTTATATACATATTTGTATATATATATTCAAACTTGAAAATCCCGCCATACGGCGCACAAATATTCATTCAAACAGAAATAGGTATAAGGAAAGGGGATAGGAAAACACATAAAAGGCGAACACAAGACATGTGGTATCCCCTTTCCTTATACCTATTTCTGTTTGAATGAATATTTGTATATATATATATATATATATATATATATACATATATATATATATATATATAATGTACTGAGTGCTAGAGACCGAGTGAGTTTCTCTTTTATATGTGTTTCTGTGTTTGTATCTACTAGCGTTAATTCCATTTACATTATATATGCACATACATACATATACACTCTGCATTCCCTATACTCGTAATGTCACCTGATGTTGATGCATTACAATTAAACCACAGTCGTGAAAAATAAAAAGTCAAGCGGTAATTGTAATGTTAGCCTATAGGTTTGTCAAAAACTGTTGCTGAAGAAAAATAATGGTACGGCCTTATTATGGAAATTAAAATGAAAGACCCTCCCGCGAAGGAGAGCGTTGCCCAAACTCACTATCGGTTAAAGGTGTGCTTGGCATTCGAGTTTGATTCTAACAGAGAGAATATTCAAATTATGTACTCGTATTATTTCGCCATTTTAGGGTGAAATATGGGAAGTACATATACACTGATTTGAATACGCGGTTTTTCTTCCAAAATTTTTATTTTAATAAAATCTACGTTAAATATCCCCAAAATTTGAATCATGTTATTCGTTAAAAAATATTATTTCTCTCAATTTACCTCTTAGCTATAAATTTTTTGAAAGCCATCCTTTTTATTTGAGCTTAGTTTATCGGTTATATGGAGGGTATATTTCTTTCAAAATAATATGCATTTCTATGTTTCAGTTTATATATCTGAGTAAAAATATAAATAAATACCCAATTAAAATACTAATGTAGATTAAATTCCTATATGATAGAAAACGTTCGTGGACTATGTAGCGAGATGGAAGAATTTTAATTAATCTAAGGAAGATCAAGTTCCTATACGGTAGAAACTTTCTTTAAGCAATATAATTAAGCCGTGACATTTATCTTTTATAAATAAAGTTTCTATAAGGTTTGCTAAACTATAAAATACAACAAATAACAGCCAAAGGTATTATTTTATGATAAGTATTTGTTACGGAAAGATACTTGTTACTTAACAAGTTCGTGAAATCCAAATATTAGGATGAAGCAAAAGGAAAGTAAAACGTAACTAGATAAATAAAAATTATTTCTTCGATTGTTATGTACTCCTATTTTATAGAAGTTAAATACCATGCATGGGACTTGAATTGGATCTGATGTGGACTATTTTAGATTGGTTTGTTAGAGTCACATGTAAATTATAGTTATCCTTGGTGAAATAGATTTATCACCTGTTAACTAGAAGTTATTGACGGTAACCGATTGTATACAATCGACGTAATTATGCATACAAGCACGAAAGAATTATAAATTCATTACCTTGTCTACTTCTTCAGTTACCATTTAAAGAACGAGTAGTTAAATATGATATGTATTGATGACACTCGGGTGACGATGAGAATGACCTAGCGTATTAACGTTGTTACGCTGTAGGGTACTTAAACTAAACCCATATAAAATGCGAATAAAAGCATCATAATCGTGACGCTAAATAACGCTGAAAACAAAATTATAATAGTAAAATTATAAATCATTAAAACAAATCGTGAGGGAAAATACCGATCGTCACGTTGTTTTGCTCAAATGACTGGCTTAGGAGGGAGAGCTCAAAGTGATTACTCTGCGTCTCACAGGAGCCGCTGCGTTGAGATTCCATGCATTTTCGCCTCAGTAACGCATAGTAGATTAGCATAGATAATTAAAAAAAATGTAGAATAAGAAATAGTTGACCATGAAAAATGTACTTTACATAAGATGAAGGTTAATTTCACCGAATGATCTCAAAAATATATTTACTCATCATACAAAACTTTATTTTATTCTGCATAAATTTGCAAAACAACATTTGCTATACCCAAAAATATGAAACTATGTGCCAACAGAATGTTTCTGCTCGCAAAAAAAAACAATTTTTTTGTCGATGACTTAACTGATCTTGTAAGAAACTTATAAACTCACCACCATAAATGACATCCAGATAGAAAAAGTTTAGCCATTAGTTATATATAAAATATATGTTATATATTAATGAAACCTGATTCATTATCCAGATTAATGGACTAAGCAACACGCTAAACATTTATCCGATCTTGAAAAGAAAGCCACGCCAGTATAAAATCAAATAAAATTAAGAATGAAAATGTTGGTATTAAGAAGCATGGTTGAACGCTTGTTTACGGTGTCCTATTAAAGTTGATACTTTAATTAGTGTTTTCTCTCAGTGGCCAATGGAATTGGTGCATTTTTTCATTTTAACACTCCGTCGTTTGCAGAGATATCAAAAATATAAATAGTTATTCATGAAACCTAATAGGTGCGATATAATTTCATTCTTGGGTTAGATTATTTTTGTGCTAGGTAATGCTTGTACTAACACTTGGTTGCTTTATGGCTAATGAGGTCCATTTATTGGGAACTAGTGACGTTTAAAGGAAGCTGGATTAGACTAGAAGAGATCAATGCGAGTTAATCCATATCGTTTGGTAACATGCGAGGATATACGAAGTAAAACGATCTACTAGGATTATGTAAGAAAGGAAAATTAATTGTCATACAAGGAAGACGTAAGGATGAAATAGATCATTAAGTTCAGGAATAATCTCCGAGTAGCATACAAGTTAAAACCTTTTAAAGGAACACTGCTGAAAGGAGAAATTTCAACGACGAGGCTATCTCAGAACCCACATGAGAAAGCAATTCAAGGACGAAAGGAAATCGTAATCGATAAGACTATTGATTAAAACTAAACGGATGGGTCACAGCGAAATTGAAAAATTCTATAATTCTTTAAATTACATGGCGGTAGGGAAACATGGCTTATATTCACGCCATTCAGTTTTGCACCGCACGTCAAATGGCCATAAGTAACGCAGAGGATAAAGATACCATGTACACTCCACTGCAGGCGTTCCTTAGCTATACTTAGTCATGATTTGCCTGTAATGGCTTGGTGCTACAGGGAAATATCGTGATACCAGATACGGCCATGAATCCTTGTCATGAACATGTGTCCAATCTGTTGGTTCTTTTCCAACAACCACGTGTTTTCTACGACGCATTGTATTTTTCCTCCCAAAGACACGACACGACGTGTGTTCTGACTAACTTAGGTTCACTCAAAGACTGCGTTCCAATTACGCTTCGTACGTCAGGCAATATTAAAAACGTAAAACAGCTTATGAGGTACACGAATTTCTAATGAAGGAGTTTTGAAATTATAAAGTACGAAAATTTATTTTCATTGAAGGAATTTCCATATTTGCACTTTTATTGACGAGGAGATATAATGAAAGCCACAGGACTCGTGTTTATAGGAAATATAACTACCTAGCCAATGAATAAATAATTTCAGTATATATTACAATTTTTTTCCAAATGAATAACAAGCAACACCCCACGTTTTTATCATCATTGCTGTATTTTTAACAAGTCAGACCGCTTGCGAAACCGGACGTTTCTCATTCATACTTTTTACCATGCTATTGTCTAATAATCCAACTGCATCCATCTCCCCCTTTCTCCATATCTCCCCACTTGCTAAGTCTCACGAAACCCTTTTCTCCCGTCCTTACGTTCCACAACACTCCCTCCACGTTGTTTCACTTCTTCTACGAGCGAGATAGCAGTTAATTAGGCCTGAAGGCCCCGCTCTTGGAAGGCCCTTCCGGCATAGTTTCCTCCGCCAGCACCCGCCCCCCCCCCCGCTATCCTCATGCCCACTCTCCGATATCCACTCCGCCGATTCCTCCCCTCCTCCACCCTCTCGCTCGCCGGAGGTATTGTCCTTCAAATGCCTCCCCTCCCTGCCCCCACCCCACGTCCCCTCCTCATTTCGCCAAGACCCCAAATCCAACTTGTTCCTCGTCCCCTCGACCTGACTTCCTCATTCCTCCCTCATTCTCAACCATCTCGAGTGCACTGATATAAATCACGAGTCGCCGGTAACTACTAAATTTGGCTTTATAAACCATTGGGAAAATTAACTAGTAATTGTCATTCATGAAAAAAGGAATTCGTGCTCATGTAAACCACTTCAATAGATCTAAGCCGTATTAAGGTTTTCAAGGCTATGCACGAATGAAACCCTGTGAACTATTAACTATTTTCCGTTCTTCCTATGGTAGAAATCATGAATAACTTATCTCTTCCTGTCCTACTTTCAATTTTGCAACCAATTTTAAAGGTTGAAAGGTCTAGGAAATACTCTACTACTAGAAATACTAGAAAAGAGTGCATTAAAATGGACATGACGGATGTTTAATAAATTTCGACCTTTAAAGGAACTTGACTTTTTAAGGAGCAACCTTTCATGAAAATAAGTAAAACACTTTTGATGTGAGTAAAATTTAACTGGAGTAGCAATAACCGCTTCTGATTAGTCCTATTGTCATCAGTGTTTCTTTCCCGCTTGAATGTACTCCTGTATTTCTCCATTTCCCCTACCAATCCGGACCTTTTGTGTGCGTTCACGCTGTCTCGGAAGCGGCCACGCGGAGTTGGGAGAAAGATTAAGTGAGCGTCGACGTCGGGGCGCTTGCTTTCGGGTGAGGATGGTATGGGGAAAGGATGGAATTCTTGGGATGCCATTCCGTTGCTGTTTCGCGTTTGTGTGCGGTAATGGGAATGGTACCAAATGAAGGCGTATCGGATTGGGAAAAAGAGGGAGAACGGAGGGGGCTTGGTGACGTGGACCGTCAAAATCCAGGCCACCATCCCTTGGGATACCATCAAAATTTTGCAAGCGTGTGTACCAACGGAAGGGTTGTAGTTCCTGGTTGGAGCTGGAGAGGGAATTGAGAAAGCCGATGTAATTGTGCGGGAATATCAATTCGAGATTTGAAATCTATATGAAATTGGAAGCTTTCAAGGAGTTCAACGATACAGATTCAAATCATTCAGAATAGCTTTACTATAGACATTTTGACAAAATTGGAAAATTAACATAATTTAATTTTGGACTATTGTAGAGATATCGAATATTAATTTGTAGATTAATGTGAATGCCCATATGTCTGATATGATTAATGTTTTAAGGATTCCAAAATGGTCGAAACTAATGAAACATTTCTACTACTACATAGATATAGAGTATGCTGGCGGGCTATATCAGTCCTGAAAATCAGAACGATTTTGAATTTCAAACTTTCAGTAACTTCAGTTGTTGCCAATAATAGTTATAAGAAGATGAGAACTACGGAAAGTATGAAGACATATCAACAATATGTAAAACAAAGAATATCACGAAAGAGGATTTCAGAATTAAATGTCCCAGAAGAGAAAGAATAAAATGAATTCGTTTTGTTACAGATATTATTTAGATGTCTAGCGAGAGAGCATAAAACTTTTCAATGAGTAGTGAATTTGCGACTTCAGACAAAGGCGATTAAAGAAAGCCGGCAATTATTGAACACTCGGTATTTTTATATTGCTTTCGGGAGACAGGGAGACACTGGTGATCCGTGCTGCATATGATATAATGATAGACCATTTCCTTGTCATATGGTTTCTCATCGGCTGAACCAACAGAGTTGACACAGCGCCAATGCGCGATCCGGGGCTCTAATCCGCAACTTTTGGCTTAGCAGGAGAGGGTGTTACCCACCTGGCCAGTATTTAATAATATTTGTTCATTGGCAATAATTAAAATTGTATCAATTCATTTATTTTCTTGGGACAGATTTTCTAGATTAATAGTTAGAGGGCAATTTTAACTTTAAAACGAGTTACTTTAAATGTGTAAAGCAAAGAGAGAAGGACACGCAAGATCGTAAACGAAAGATCGTACAGATAACGCTGGGAAGAATTTCTGCCCTCCAAACAAGTTTTGAAACTTTCCTTCGTCTGGTTCCAACGCTCACCTTTGCTTTTAATACACAAGCAGCTTTAAGAAATAAAAAAATTAAGTACAGGAGAGATGTTGTTTTTATTCTTCTTATTTTCTTCTTCTTCCACTCCCGTCTCCCGGCTTCCTTCCCCTCTTTCCGGGTCGACTCTTATAAATTTACGCTTGATTTCGTACCTTAACGCGCTCCACGTATCACACAATCTCCGAACTCCTCCCTTCCCAACCCCCAACCCCCTTCCCACCAACCTCTGACCACCCCTTTTTAACCTCACCTCCCTTACATGAACAAACACGTGGACGGGAAAATACACACAAGAACTCCTGCTCCCTCTTCATTCTCTTTAGCGACCCCTCGCCAACCCCTCCATCCTGCCCACCCCAACGTAAGCCTCACTTGGCCAAAATTTTCATTTCTTTCCCCATCTTCCATTTATCCCTTATCCTTCTCATTCTTTACGCTATTTTTACTCCACCTTGCTCATCCCTTGGGGCGTCCATGGTGGCCGTTGGCATAGGACTCCCCTTTAGCGATCCCATTGTGTACAAGTACACGTGCCTACATGTATGTGTGTGTGGGTGTATATACATATGCTCGTGTATGTACGAATATATATATATATGTATTATTAGGAAGATTATATATATATATATATATATATATATATATATATATATATATATTATTAGAATATATATATATATATATTGTACATAAAAATATATTTAAATTTTTATATATGTGGGTCGCGGTGGTCCAGTGGGTAGAGCGTTGGACTACTGACCGGAGGGTCCCGGATTCGATTCCAGGGCAAGGAACTCTGGGTACCTGCAGCTTCACCCAAGCTAGTTGATTTTTCGGGTACCAGATCTTCCTAGGTAACCATAACCGGCACAGGGAAAGGAACTGGTCCGCCTACCCTGATGTGTGAATATTCGTACGCCGTCGAGCTTGGTACACGGGTTAGCTCTACCATCACCTACTAAACCGACCTTCGGGTTGATTACTGTTTATGGTTAAAAAAATATATACATATTTATATATATATATATATATATATATATATATATATATAGGAGTATATATATATATACATTTACACATGTTTAATTCATTTTAAAACAGTATTATACTTGTGGGAATGAAAACTTAATGAATAAACCGGCACAGTACATACATGTATCCCATAAGAAGATCGTTACTTTGAATACGTTTCATTATTATCACAGTATCCTACCTGAGACTGATATCACATTGTTATACTTTTTCTCTGAGCATAAAGCAGAAATTGCGGGTAAACAAAATTGCAAACTATATATTTATCAACCGATGACGGATCACGGACGAAATATCAACAGCCATTTTTGACAAAATAAGTTAAAATAAATTTTTGCAAGTACATAGGTGCGCAACTTTACATGGTCGATGATATTTTGTACTGTTTTATCTTTCAAATAGAGTGATAACACGATATATACAAACAAATCAACTTAGATTGATCATAGTTGACATAAATGAGCATCTTTCGGCGGCCATACCACCATCATCAGGCATATACATGTAGGAGTGGAGCTCACCGAGGGCAGGGAGGTTAAGTAGGGAGTTGTTGTGGGAGAGAGCGGTGTGGGTAGCAGAGAGATGTGTGGGGGGAGGTGAATTTTGGCACTCCTCTCGTTCGGGGGGCATTGTTAAACGCTGGCGATTCAAATGCGGTGAGTTGCCAGAATTGTGCCATCTTACGAGTTCTAACCCCAACTCTACCCTTTGATTGCGAGACTATTGTCAAGGAGAAGCATTTGTGAAACTGTCGGGTGCTTGAGGATAGTGTAATTAAGGAATGTGGATGATAGGATGGAAAGCGGTTCTGTGCGTGCGTGCGTGTGTGTTTATATATATATATATATATATATATATATATATATATATATATATATATATATATATCCTATTCGAGGCAAGAGAAATGGATGAAAGGCGTATTGAGCGGTAGTGGAATTTTGAAGAAGGTAATAGAGGGGAGAATATTAGGCAAACGAGGAAAGGGCAGGAACAGGATAGGGATGTCGGACGGAATGAAGGGAGGAAAGAAGTACACAGAGATGCGGAGAGGCGTTTGTACGGAGGAACATTTGTACGGCACAGTAGAACACACAAATGAAATAGATAACACGTAAAAGAACACTTGCATTCCAGAAAGACCAAGAGCCCTAAGCTTTCTCAAATTTTTGTCCTTTCACGTGTTATATATTTAATTATTTGCTCTATTATGCCGTCCAAATGTTCTATTGCACTCTTGAGTGCTTCTATATCATCGATATGCATATACATGGATTTATGTATGCATATAATTCTACATATCTGTTAAATACGAAATTGCTACCACTGATTTACGAACTTCGACCTTCCCATCCCAATTATCATTTTGAGAACCCGATTTGATGGGTGTTTTGCCCTTGGATACTTCACTAAGAGTGAAAGATCATTATAACGTAATTCGGAATGTAATTGTCTAATGCAGTCTAAGCATTCCCCATTCCACTCAAATGACGGCTTTAGCGTATTAATAAAAAGTGGGAAATGGAACAGAATATGGAAATTAAATGAATGAAGATAAATGAAGAGTTAAATAATGATCTACTTTGGACATTTCCTTATGTATAATGGTGATTCAAGAAAGCCTGGAAACACGTTAGGCACATTGATTCAATTATTTCAAGGATACAACTTGATATTTTAAAAGATGAAATGTAAAATTTAGCATGTATGAAGACCGAAAGAGTAACATTTACAGTGTTTCTCCTAATCATAGAAACTATTTTCATTTATTTTTTTATGTTCTGATATTTGATGTAAATACTGGAAGAAATCAATAATAATCTTTGTCAAAGTCGTATAATTGACATGCGTATATTTACATTGATGTCATCAATACTTGCTTAGCTACGTTCTCGTTTCCATTAATAGCACAGACATTACACGTAATTTGCTTATGGAAATACTTTATTTTGACTTGAGCGATATGGTATATTGCCATTTTCCGTGTCTAGTGTTCCGGACCAAATGTTGGAAGATACGAATAATGGTTAGCTCTTGCCTTTCTCATGTTTTTGAAGTTGCGTAAATAAGAGGGACAATGTTACATATAAGAAATATAAAAAGTTGACTACTAGTGTTTAGCAATTAGGAAGGAACCACCAGCGCCTGGGAGTAAAGATACTTCGTTGTTTCCAAAAATTCGGAGTTGGAATTATTATTTTTTCATGTTTAATAAACTGTCTTTCTTTTTTTTATATCTGAAAGTGGAAAAATGAAGCTTTTAGTTGACAGAAGGTAACAAAGAAAAAGGCCGTGGGAGCGTTCGGAAGAATCTTCAAATTCGAAGCTAAGGCAGCGATTCCATTCCTGGGAACAGAAAATTCGGTAAAACGTATAAGTTTCAAAAATACGATGAAACTTGTGATAAAACCTAGCTTAAGAATGCGATACATGAATTTCCAGCTTAAATATCTCTTTGTGAATCAGAATCTAACGACAATTTGCATATTTAGTTCTTCGCAAATTGAAGGAATATTTTGAGTAAACTATTTTATTAGCAGTGAATTTTTTATCTTCTGCATTCCGTCTGCATTCAATGTAGTAAAATTATTGTCTTTTACCGAATCAAATAACTCGTCCAGTTTAAGGAAATAGGCATGGGGTCGCAAATTGGCTCCAAAATGTTGCTGTAAATCTAAAAAATGCTTGAAATGTTTGGATTTAAAATGGCCTCTGGATTATATACGTCGGGTAAACTGAATAACTTAAACTAACGTAAAATGGCAGGGGTCGCTTAACCAAAAATCTGTAACTCTGTGCTTCTTTAACATCACGGAATATCACCGAGCAATTGGTTAAACATGGCTGGTTATGCTCTATTTTCTTAGCATCCCCCTTCCTTGTGCACACTGAGTTTATTTTATTTCTCCGCCTCTCTTGAAATTTCGTCCACTTTCCCTTCGCCTTTATTTCCACCCAGCTCCCTCCTCCTCGTTCACACGTCCACCTTTCCCACAATCCCTTGCCCTACGCCACCGACGCCCTACCTCCTACTTCTTCGCCCTGCCTCTTAAATCGCATGCCTCGTCGCTCCTCCACGGGGTGGGATCGTGAAATGCATCGCCTGGGAAATAAAGCCAGCGGTAAAATGGGAAGCATGGCAGTAAAGAAACCCAAAGGTGGTCGTGGGAGGCTGATGTGCGGAATAGGAGGAGACGAGGAACGGGGAGGAATCTACGGTGGGCTGAATAAGTGCAGGCTACTGGGAACCACCCTTGTAATATTAGAAATATTCTGAAAATAATATTGGCCTTGGATTTAATGTTCTTTAAAACCTTGCTGATATCATAAAATCCCTCCTTAAACAGTTCTCTCATGCTAAAGGAGTCCCTGTAGCGTCCGTTTAGTCGGCAAAGATTTTTATGATTAAGGCTCAAGTACCCGGTGCACGTAATATTCGAAAAGGTGGACTCATAGACTAGGTGGAAAACAGGATAAGACATTACTTGGTCAAATATTTAACATACTTTTGGCAGTAATTTTCGACTCCTAGTTGATATGGAATCCTTTATTCCTATACATACATTTGAAAAGATTAATTACTGTCTAAAATTAAAAATGTTTTGAAAAGTGAGCGTTAACCTTTTCACACATCAATATATTGTGCAAATTTAACATTCGTTTATTAAAGAAAAATAATAAGCGAAGGCATATCACTCGTAGATTTCATGCGGGATTAACACAATTTAAAGGCTAGTTTTTTAATTAAAGTACCTCTTATGGCCGCAAAAAGCCCCACAAACGTTCCTCCTTATAGTTATAAGCAATAGGTTAAACTAGACGAGTTAAAGTGTCATTTCTGCTGCGAAAAGCACGATAATTGATTCCTGATGTGCTCAAAGGTAATTTCAGGAAACGAATGATATTGATGAAAATGTGAACATCTGGAATGGCTATGAAACGCCGGACAGGAAGTATCTTTTAATGTGATCCAATCATTGTGCTATCAAGAGTACGAAAAACTTTGGAGAGGAAGCGTCACTAACCCAAGGCTAATGTACGGTAACTATCGAAATTCTAGTTTCGATATCCTATCCACGTTGGAACTTTAATTCCGTCAAATCATCATTTTAGACGAATAGTTGGGGCGCTACTCTTCTTCAGAGTTATTTTATTCTTTGCGTGAATTAAATTAGGACGAATTAAGTCCATGTTTTATTTTATTTGGGGATTCCTCCATTAGTGTGAAACCAGCTAGGTGATATCATATCCAAATTTTAATTAAGCTAGCCCAACTATGATTGGCATACTACTTTAATCTAGAAATTCAACCATTATTCTTTTCTGTTATGAATCTACTCTTCCAGGAAGATCTTTTCGTCCGAGGATTAACTCGAAATAAAACTTCTCCATCATTCCGTATGAATTTGAATAAAAATGTTACATCTGCATTTGCATATCACATATAACATCCTCAGGGCTCCTTTGAGCCATTTTGCTGCTCTTTGCCTGATTTATATGAGATTTATGCCTCGCCTTGCGTTCCATCCTCCACATACCCTGTCTCAGCGACCCAATTCCCACGCTCCACACTCGGAGCCAGCTCCTCGCAGTTCACACGTGGCAGCTCGCCTGAATAGCAATTTCTATCTCTTCTAATTTTGACTCCGAAACCCCTCGATTGATTTCAAGTTTTCGATTTGCGAAGCATTCAAATCTCTCTGAACGCTTTATATGAGTTAATTTCAACTGTTGTTGCTCAAAGGTACCCTGGAATGGAAAGAACCAAGGAGAGAATGGGATTTTCTTTGTGAAAACACCCAAATTATCAATTATTTCAGACATATTGCTTTCAGTACTTGTCAATAACTATGCAAAATTACCGTTTATTTTTAAATTGCTATGTTTCAATCTACAGTAATCATTGAGGGAAAATGTTGATGCGGCATTTATTCACATTATTGTGTTAAATGAAATATAAGTGGGCTTAACCAATTCACGTGCTTGCCTGATTTCTAAAGAATTATTTACTAATTTTCCCATGAGTATATTTAAAATTTTAAGCTAAAATGGGAAAAAATTACTCTATTTAAAAACAAGCAGAATAAACCAAGTTTGGAATTATCGTTACAAGTAACTTGGAGTGCTTGTTTATTTACCATTGCCCCATTCTAACTTATGTTAAAAAACTATTGTAACCCCAAAGATTTACTTATGCAAATGCATACGTATACTTATGCTTCACAGAGATTCTACATGGCACATTTACAAGCAAGTAGTATAATTGTGTAGCTAAAAAGAGTGCACCATCAATCGCTTTTCCATGGAAATTGAAACTTACCTTTTCATAATTATAAAGTAATCATAATTCAAGAGGGTAAACGAATTATACCGTTTGATCCAAGAGTTTGCAAGTTCATGTTGAATTTACATATAGAATACATTTTATTTTAATGTGGTCCATGTTATTATTAATTAAGCAACATTATATACCTCTGGCAGTTGTTAACATATATTTTGGAGAACTATTTTATAAATCGTACCGGTTTTTAGTTTCAAATTCAAAAGAACGAACAAAATATAGCAAAAGTAATTTTGACAAATCTCAAGAAGAAATTTTCAGTTCTATTCTAATTACCTTAATATTTTGATGTGTGAGGAATTTAAGTGACCATGATAACATATTTCACAATAGTAAAATCGGAACAAAGCTATAAAAACAGCAGATTTAGGTGTGCCGAATTTTGAAATTGGGATTTTTATTTATGATAAACGTTGAAACTTGGATAGTTATAGTAACTTGTAAGTTGGATAATTATAGTTATATACGTTTTGTAACTTGTATATGGATATCATTACTCATTCAGCGGATTGGGTATATCCTTTTCCATATCAATTAGCAGATGTTCTCTATGACGCTACTTATTCGCAATCAAGCGCATATATAAATACATACATATATATATGTATATATAACTTGGGCAGTAACAAACAGCATAACAACACAAGAACACGCAAAAGAACACTCACACTTTATTTCTTAATAATTTCGACGAAATTTAGCTCCGTCTTCCTCAGAGAAAAACGAGTGATATATTTTAAAAGTATTTGATTCATCACTTTAGTTTGTTGCTTATTTTCTCCGAATTACAAATGCACGAGTGACGAAAACTTTAAAAGTTTTGAGAGAAAGGATCATGGGTCGATACCGTCAATAAATAATAGAATAAACATTATTAAATGCATGAAATTATTTTTAGAGGTTGATTTCTATCCGACTGCTTGAATGAAGTGATTTAATTTGAGGCTGAATTCACATTATTACATAATATCAACTTTAAAATTTTGACATTGCACCAATTTTTGTTTATTTCAGTCCACACATGGCTGGAAATTTAATATTCATCTATAACAATCTTGATGAGTTTAGGTTTGGAAAAAGCTATACGCCCTACGGCACTATACATTTCATGGGAATAAGAATGTAATTAGGAGTACTTGAGGAGTATTAATATTCCCAGAATGCATTTTGCCAAAATGAATATGTATGATTATACGGCTGAATATAATCAGCCATTGTGTGCTACAGAGAAAAATGTTCATCTCCAGTGGATCTTAACCAGTGTACATCTCCGCTATAGTATTAAACTTTGGATGAACGTCTCAACTTCCACAACATTATTAGAGCTTTCTTCCAAGGAATTAATTCGTCTCGTGTCACATTCCACCTTGGCCGTCATTTCTTCCTCCAAAAGTGTCGGCATATCGCATGTCCAAATTCCCAAAACAGAGACATCCTTACACCTCTGGAGAGATGGGAATGAAGTAGGAGAGAGGGACACAGCCCCTTGACATTCTGTTATCTGGTAGACGCGTTATGCCTCTCTCCCGCTGCGTCAGGGAACACAAGAGGACCTCCCTCAGGCAGCGACTACCGAATCTAAGGGTCTTTATTATTCAACCCCAGCCTTCCGAAACGGAATGGAATATAGTAGGCACTAATGGCTCGAGTCTGAGGTAGAGCTTGATCACAGACCACCATTTCACGTTTAGCTAACAATTAACCATTTACTGCCATGTAACGTGTCTTATTTTTCGTGAAATTCAATGCTATTGAGATTTGACAAATATTGGAGGGTTTCCATTTGCTCTCTTGCATTTATAGCTCAAATGTGCTTCACTCTACATGTAAATGACGATTTTTAAAAGCCTACAATGACATATGTCGCAATATTCAAAAGGTTTAAAAAGGGCACTCACAAAATATTGACAAAAAAATTGAATAAAATAAACTTTCATTATGTTTGAACGGATTGGAATTGCCAATATTCCAATGAAATCTTGAAAATATCTGGAATTAATTAGATTTCCTAGCAAAAATTTGGAATCAATTACCCGTTTTCTGCTATAAATGATGTGATATATTAATATTTATAAATACTCCATTTCATTTGTATCAATTTGTAGCTTTTTATAGATACTATCTACCTCTAATTTACATAAATATTCAAATATTATTTTCATATTTGTTTCCAAAAGATATTTTCAAGGATTTGGTTCTTTAAGGGTTTCAATATACATTTGATATTTATCAAAAGTTATTTTTAGGTTTTGTCATAAGTTTTTTTGCAGAAAAATTACGCATTAGTTTTAAAAACCCTCAATATTATATTTTTCGGTGAAATATTTACAGAAACTCAGTGCATGCTTTATGTTATATTCAGTAATTTAGGCCTAAGCTATTCCACATATACTGTCATGCAACACCTTTTCATGAATCATTAAAACCAAAAGATTCACCCGCTCGACCGCAAGATTTTCAAGATTTCAATTAAAGAAATCGTTTTCAGTGCCGCAGACTCTTACGAAATTTCAGAAACAGGTGATGTCTTAAACAAGTTTTTGATGCTTTCTCTCCATATTCATGGCTGAATCAAGCGACATTCTGGCATGCAGTCTTAATTTTACCCTGGTTTTACGGCGTAGATTTTAGGAATGAGGAAATGAAGTTGCACACTTTATGGGTAATAAAGCCCAGGACAGATGTCTTGTCAGGTGGTATTAACGTAGAGGTAATCATGTGCCCGAGAGAGATACAAATTTAAGAACGGAAAATCGCAAACTTAGGACATTATTAATCGGAAATCAATGTTCCATTCTGGCAACACAAACACGAGTTTGCGATAATTAATTTAAAATCCAATTCTCATGTAAAAATATCGACCTAACACTAGGAGGTAATTTATTCAAATTCACGGCTACAGATGATGATCTACTACCCTATCCAATAAATACACTAACTGAAGCCATGCAAACTCTATTTTGGAAAATTTAGCTTACATCAATTTTGTTTCCTTTCAAGTACTCTCCATTCGTTGCTTTACACTTGTTCCATCTTCTTTCCCACTGTTTAAAGCATCCTTGGAAGTCCTCAGTTAGGTTTTTTAGTTTTCTCGTCTTTTCTTACTTTAATTGTGTCAATATCTTCTCAGTGATGTCCCCTCCTCACATTTTTGCATTTTGAGAATTGGAAAAATTCGCAGGGGGCGACATGTGACGAATGAGGAGGATGATCAAGGATGGTGATTGAATTTTTCGCCAGTAACTGGTGAACAATAAATGCACCATTTTTATACCCAAATGTTTCCTTGAAATAGTGTGTACTGTAAGTTGTCCACGTATTTATTCTTAGATGGGCCTGAAGTTTGTGGATCGTTCATATTAGTAATTTTGAGAGGATTTAATGCAATCTTCAATCTTTTTTTTTCTCTTACAACGTCATCTTCGATTTGTAATGACTTTCTGCCTTTTAATTCAGAATTCCTCTTCCTAGGCTATACTTATCGACATCTACCCTTCTCTTTCTTTTCTATTATTTCTTTTTTTGAAAATTGCAATTCACCATACGATTAATTTAAACATTTCCATCTTCTATGCATTCTTTCCATCATCTCATCTTTTCATACCTTTTACTTTTCGGTTAATATTCTATCCTTTCATAAGTAATTGTGTAAAAGGGGATTTTCTTTCAATACTATTCTGACAGCTCCTTTCCCCCTCTGTGTAACGACCCCATTCGCCTTGTCTATATATACCTGACGTGTCATCATACTGCTCTTTTCACCAGGTATTCTTTGCTTGATTACCTAGTTCTCCCCTCAGTTTATTATTAAGTTTTCTCCAGGCTCATATACCAAGAAATACAATATTTATTATCACAAACATTAGTAATATGGTGAGGTGATGTTTTACTCTATTACGTTCTGATGTTTTCAATTTCGAATATAAAAATAATAATTAAAATCTTTCAATTTTAAACGACATAAATTCTTCGCCTTTTTAATTTAATGCATAATTTGTTTTCTTATTGGCCAACTACTTATTACTAGCATATTATTAGGTTATAATATTTCGTGAAATTCCAAAGTGGTGAGATTCTACCTAAGCTTAACAATTACTTTATATTTTACCTTTGCGACATATTATTGCAAGAAGTACCTTTTTAGGAAAAGTGGTTCATACATGGTTGAGTAAAAAAGTATTATTTTGCCAATCTAATGGTAGTTAGTCTTAGAAAATAAAATCTTGGTCCGATTTTTTGATGATTTTTATGACAATTTCAACACAGCATTTTCCATTATTTGATAATTAAAAATATTCCGCTACCAGAAGCCACGAAATTTCATTATTGACAATCGATGCGTTACCAATATTTCAAAATACACCAGTGTAATAAAATTCTGTGCCAGAAATTTAATACCCAAAAATGGTAAAAAGCCAAGTTATAAATGAAAAATCATTTACGAATACAAAGCCATATGCTCTGAACAACAATCTATCAAACAGGTCCTTAAGGTGAAAGAAAAATATATTCATAAGATCTTAAGGAGGATACTCGAAGGCTTGGAAATTGTCTTGAAGCAACCTGGATGTATTGGTACCAAGCACGCCATGTACGCACCAAGAACATGTTAATCCACGTAAAGAACTAAGAATAAGATTATATTTGAATAAGAATATTACCATACGCCGGTAGCACGGTATATCAAAATATTTTGGCAAGAATTCTACAGAATGAATTCTGAAGAGGAAAACGTAGCAGAAAAGGTTTGATAAATAATATCTACAGATTACAATCAGGCGAAATTACATAAGAGTTAAAAAAGACAAAAATTTTTAAAACAAAGTAATCATCAGATCCGCCTCACGAAACATGCAAGAGGAAAGAAAGAGGAAAACCCTATGCCAACACCTCAAAGGTGATCATCAGGTTCTTCAGAGGGTCACATAATAAAAAAATAACGAAGGTTCTAATGAATTCTCATGCATCAATTCTATCATTGGAGTTGACAACATAAATGGCCTTTTCTGCCAGACAATAATATCAATATAATCAATAGATATCAATAAGTAGTATTCAATAAATCGTAGGCATAAACTCTAAGACATGCCCCAGAATTGTGGATGCCTTGACCTGAGTCCTCAAAAATCAAGTTCCTGGTCCCACATCAGCAAGCTGAAGATATAACTCCCTATGAGATACATAGCAAATGCCTCGCATGCCTAGGATATCAAAAAAATTATAAAAAAATAAGGTAAAATAGCCAGCAACAGTAACTAATCTCACTGCCATGAAAAATCTGGGAACACAGCATTTTTACTTTTGGCATAGCATCTTTAAACCTAGCAGCATTTATCAACTATTTATATAGAGATCTCGAAAGTAAAGTGTGCGCAAGTATTTTGTTTGAAGAATGTTTTCGCCTAACATAAATATGAGGATAAACTTTATCGGTTGGAAGCAAATGAAAAGAATCCACGAGACACTCTACTCGTGACTAATTTATTAGGAGTCAGCACAGGCTCCAATAGTGTACTTATGATATTTTATATACACACGATTTCCATCAGGTAATCTTTAGAGGACCTTGACGTTTCTTATATAAACAAATGTTATAAATTCGACAGCAAAAATCAACAATAAACAAAAGTAAAAAAATATGATCATTTATAGGTGTACTACTGTCGATTTTCTTTGCATGGGTTTCATGAGATGACGACAGCGGAAAGCCTTGTCTCTCCCGCTGCCGGGAACGACACACGGCCGATTGGTCCGAGTCCCGTAGTAGCTAGGGACTGATATTCTCTATATTGTCTATCATTATATTCTTGGGAATAATAACTGAGGTGGTTCCCCGTTGCTTTCCTCATTAGTGTTTTTAACGTAACACCATCACTCAATGAGGTGGCCGCCCCATTGGGGTCAGCCAACTCGCTGAGGCACATACGCTGCGTGAACTACCTTACGTCTGGCTTCTAACCTTCGACCTATGGTGACCTTATTAGGAGTAATTATCATTTCTTCCACCTGCACAGCTCTAGGAAACCCTTCCACCATGACATGGTGGTAGTACATGGGAGGGAGAGTCGATATATGTATAAACATAAACACAGTATTCAACCCCAAGGTCGGTTTGCTAGGTGATGGTAGAGCTTACCCAGTACTAAGCTTGGCGTGTGAAATCAGCGTAGGGGGGCCAGCTCCTTTCCCTGTGCCGGTTATAGTTTCTCAGGAAGATCTGGTACCCGAAAAATCACATAGCTTGTGTGGAGCTGCATGTGCCCAGAGTGCCTTCCTCGGAAGACAACCCGGGACAACAATCCGGGACCCTTTAGTCAGTAGTCAAACGATCTACCCCCTGGACTACCGCGACCCACGTATATCTACATATATATTTATGTTTCGTAAACATATATAAAATCGTACGTATATAAAATCGTTTACCATAAACAAGGTAATCATCAACACTATCGTCGGTTTGGTTGGTAATGGTAGAATTCACCCAATACTAAGCCGGTCGGCGCGGCGGGTGAAATTCCCTCATTAGCGTAGAGAGGCCAGTCCCTTTTTCTGCGCTAGCTATGGTCTCCCAGGAAGACCTGGTACCCGACATATCACAAAGACCGTGTGAAGATGAGGGTGCCCAGAGAGGCTTTCCCGGGAATCGACCCGGGGCCTGGTCAGCAGTCCAACCCTCTACCCCTTGAATACCGCGACCCCTTATATACTCGTATAGATATGTTGCTCTTATGTTTATTAAAAATTGATTTTTCCACTCATGCAGTGTAATGATAGAATACTTTAAGCAATTTGTTTTGCAGATTTTTTTACCAATACTTTAAATTAAATATCACCAGGATGTATAATGTCAATATTCTCATTAGGACAAACATATTTGCAAACAATTTTTCATGTAAAAATTATCATGTAAAAAACCCATGTGTTCAAGCATTTGGTTCAAATGCTGAAATAGTTTTATTGATGAACATCGGCAACTTTTTTTAAAGACGTTTTTTATTCACAGTTTACCCGAATACTTTCATTTATCTTACTCCTGATAATCGATATATTTTACTTTTAAAATAAGATTTTGATTATTATTTCTGCTACTGTTAAATAAAAATCTTACATTTTGGATTATTGTGATGTACATATGACTAAGGAAGCAGATTTGAACTAAAATCTACATGAAAATCAATAACAGCACAATTATTGATAGTGAAGTGTGTTGTCTCCGGCATACCTTAATGGAATTTGCGTAACATATTGGAATAAATGAAATTATTGTTATTCCATTGAAATTACAAAGGCGATAATTTCATTTCATTTCAATAGTGATAGTGGGTTAAGTTACAAACACTCATTCCTAAATATGCCTAGTGTTTTATAACTTAAAACCATACGTCAGAAGTAAGATATCGTTTACTGTTTGATAACCAAAAACTTCTGCTCTCTGCATAAAATATTTGCTAAACTTTCATTCTATCACAATGTTTTTGTCGTAAAATTTGAAATAGCTTTATGCTAAATATTGCCTGCATAAGTTAATCTAGGCAAATACGTCATGATTGTATTTTAATCGAGCGGAATATAGAATACAATCAGGAAGTATTTGCCTGTTTCGTAGATTTCGAAAAAGCGTTTGATAGAGTGAATTGGGAAAAATTAATGCGTTTATTGGCGAAAATATAGTAGGAATGGATTGGAGGGACAGGAGACTGATCCGCAACCTGTACATGTCTCAGACTGCTCAGGTGCGAGTAGGGAACGGAGAGTCCGGATGGGCAGTATTAGAAAGAGGTGTAAGGCAGGGTTGCCCATTGTCACCGGTGCTGTTCAACATACTGTATATGTGGAGGAAATGATTAAAGAGGCATGGGAAAAAACGGGAGGTAGGAATGAAAGTCGGAGGGGAATTTGTAAAATCGGTTAGGTTTGCTGATGACCAAGCATTAGTTGCTCAGTCAGCCAAGGGGTTGCAAGCATTGCTAAGTGAATTGGAGACGGGGACGTTGAGTAGGGAGGTTAACAAAAGACTCGTAAAAACTCTGATATGGAGCGTAGGAAATAAGCACACAGAGTTCAAGAGGGGCCTGATGTAGATTAGGTTGCTGGATTGGGTTTTGTTTGGAGTTATAAAATGTTTAACAATAATAATAATAAGTTAATCTAGACGTCAAGAAGACAAACATCCTTATAAATACATGGTATGACGGATATGGAAGAGATTTTTTTCTTTACGGTGCAAATATGGAATGCGTTTTCCTTCCTTGCCGTAATTCACCCCAAGATATTGTAATACTAATTATCAAATCTATCTATTGTATTTCTGTATAGGATTCAATGTTGTGTCATTATTAATCCTCTTTTGCAAAAATGTGTTATTTGAAATGAGAAAGACTATGAATAAAAGACTATTTGCGTGAATTTTCGAAGCACGTCAGAGCAGGTATAGTTCACACTAAGAAGAAGAATTATAGATTGAGGAAGACTCTGCTGATGAAGAAGTTATTAATCCCTGGAGGGTAATCTCCGGATACGAATGATATCTACCATTTGTTTAATATTATTACAACCCATCACTGGCTCTCTTACCCTATTACAATATCCGTCCATCTCACTTCACACAGCCATAAAATATTTATTTCCCCTCTAATATCTCCTCCTTTATATTCTAATTTTTCTGTTCTCAAAATTATCCTAGTATTTCAAGTTACTTTTATAACTAATTCGGTCGTTTTCTGCGTCTTCTGTGCTTCTAATGTCGCTTCTGTTTTGTAAGAATGTCGTGAGATGACTACCGCGGTAGCCTTGCCTCTCCCGCTGCCAGACACGATACACGGTCGATTGGGCCGAGGCCCGTAGTATTGGGGTTTGATGCTTTTGCACCAGCATCCCTGAGGAACATACTACGCGAACTACCTTTCGTCTGGCTCCTATCCCTTGACCTAACTGGCATTTGTGACCCTACCAAGAGCAAATATTATTACTCCCGCCAGTACAGCTTTAGGTGCCATCGTAACGCACAATCTCTTTCACCACGTCAACGTTACATCCCAAGAGAAGGATGAGAATATTTATGGCTTAATAAAAAAATAAGGCAAAAACAAGTCGCGGAATATTAACCCATTTATTGACTTTCTTCATATTCACATTTCACAACATATTTTCTGACAATTCAGAAAAAATATTTTGTGATCACCGAGTTTAGTAAATAATCATAGGCGATTAAAATAAATAAAATGTAGAATCCTTCTATCAATAAAATACACAGCTATAATCTAGACAAAAAGTACAATATATATAAAAAATACCCTAGAATTCGCGGACCCAACCAGATAAGGAAAAAATTAAAGTTCTTCGAAGTGTATTAGTGTTCTTATTCGTTTTCGGTAAACGATTGAGTCAGAAATGGATACTTTATTTGATACCAAAAAAGTAGATTGCTGGCGAAAAAAATATAGAGGAAAAAAGAAGGCATTCCGAAATTAAGTTGCGAATTCACGGGCGTCTCTTACCCATCCCTCATCCGCCATCTCCTCTGATCCCCCTTTCCACAGATCCTCCCTTTCCCCCCGTCCGGCCCTCCGATCTCCCTCTCCAGAGCCCTTACTTTACACCTTCCGCCTCACCACGCCCCCTCAAACCGTCCTCCCGACCCGCTCCCTCAAGATGATCCTCTCCACCTCGACGCGTCACATGGCTGTCTTATTCCGGCCCGAGAGGAAGTGACGTGTGCGGAGGGGGAGAAAAGGGGGGGGGTGTAGCAGGTTGGAAAGGAGAGGAGGAGGAAATAGGTAACGGTGTAGGGGGAGGGGCCGGGAGGCAAGGCAGAGGAGTGATGGAAGTCGTTTCTGAAAATGTTCCACGAGACGAGGCAGGGGGGAAGCGGCATCGAGGCCGTCGGGGTGGGTTGTTGGGCGTATCAGGGGCTGAGCGCGAATGGTTTGATCGAGGCTAAGGATTCGGAAGAGTTTGCTACGAAGAGGGGAAGAGGAAAGGAAATTTAACCTACTTAAAGGAGTATCGCTCCTTTCACTCCCTCTCTCCCTACTCCCGGCTCCGGGGCACGGACGCTTCGAGTCAGACCTGCTTCATTACCCCTTACCTCTTCCTCTCCCTCGCTCCGCTCTAACCCTAAAGCGAAGCCAACAACCCGCCTCACGGCTTTGCCTTCTGCTCCCCCTCTCATCCTGAAACGCGCTAATCTGTCCCTCAACGTCTCAGCCTCGGTCCCCGAAGATATAAAGCAGTGGAGGAGGTTAAGCGAGGAGGAAAAGTCGGGCGCGCGACTGGGAGAGTCTCAATTGAACGCATTCTCGCCGAGGATCAGGAGGACGAGAATATAGACAAAGACATGTGCCAGGAGACTTGTGATAGCAGGCAGGTATAATGCAAAAGGACCCGCGACCCACTCTAAAGGGAACGCCATCCTCTCTATTATTTAAGAGGGCAAGCGAGCGGGAAACTGTCGATTTAATGATTCAGTGGCAGTTCTTTAAGGATACGTATCACCTCATTCGTAACGGAACAACTGATGCCCCCGTCATTAACATGCCATATTCAGAATTATAAATTCACGAAATTAGGTGTAGGTTAAAGGATAATTAGGACGAATACAAGATATAAGTAAATTTTCACGGAAAGATATGACGAATTCGGAATCTGAACACAGGCCACTCCTTTTTAAAATGAGAGCTCGGAAATCAACTGAGAAAATGTTCCATTGGTAATTTTCGTGAAAATTCCTAAGGTACCTAACCTAGAGTATCATGAGTATCTACATTCGGCCGCTATAAATCAGTATTATACGGGAACATGCATTAGGAGCTTAAGGAACCTAGTCTAAAATCCTTCTTTTGGCGGAAATTATTAACTGAATAACACAAAAAATTTCTTTGAAATGATCAGCTACTAATATAAGGACCTCGAATATATAGGCTATAATTTAGGCTACTCAGATATTTTATCTCAAAAGTTTTAAAAAAGTGAATATGAAATAACTGGTTTATGATTGATTTCCCTGAGAGACGACAATATTTGGATAGGTGAGAAGTGGTTTATGTGAACATGAGAAACGCTCTTTATGGTGGGAGAGTTATCCTGCTCTTTCCCGTCATATATTCTGTAGCCACATAGTGTTAATCGCAACCATTGAAAAGATTGGAAAATACCTACGTAGACTCATATAAAACACGTTCAATACTAGGAGGTATCTTTAAGGACTTCAACAAGACATTTGTTTCAAGATAATTTGGGCATTAAAAGAAGGAATATTTTCTTTAAAAAGTGGTGTTTAGAGGAACGAGTTTACTTTACGTCTAGTCTTCTAGTACTAATCACTAGTTAAGAGTAGTTTTTTTCCCAAATATTAGCTTCTATTCACAATGAAGATAGGCAATACGGAGTAAATAAAATGTGATAATTTGTTACTTTACATAAAAAACGAGTAACTTAGTTAAAAATACTTTATGGATAATACCTTATCTTCTGTATCATGCGAGTTTTAATTAAACGATTGACATCTGTAAAAGTATCTGAAAACTATCATCCATCTACGCTTGTAGGATATTCATCCGCTAAGGCAAAGTAGCACTATGCTAAAAACAAAACCCAAATTAAAATCTTACTGCCGTGCTAATTGGAAATGAGAGAATGGTAAATTTGCGATTCCTCAGAAAAATTTTCTGTGGAATCACAAAGTTACCATTCTTTTATTTCCAAAATAAATCAGTTCCACAAAGTTACGCCGGAAACCAGCAATTATGTCGTGCTAATATTTCGTATATCTTATCTATATCTTACGATAAACATCCAAAATAAATTACTTCTCATTAACCTTTTCCTTTTGATACCTTTGTGAAAAGTATTTTTTTCAGAAGTCATAACTAAGGAATTAGGGAAAACACAATTACTGCATTATTTCTTTTACCAAGTTGGTGTATTTATCTACTTTTAGTACGCACATAATCCTGTTAATTATGGTGTTGAAATCTTTCCAATCATTTTCCTTCCCCATTTAACCACATGCTAAAGTTATAAATGACCTATTAGTCAGTCTACATAGCAGGGAAACCAGATACTTTAACTTCCTCAATCATGTTAGTGACAGACAAGCAGGCAGTTAAATTGTCACAGGTCGTAAAGCGAAAAGATATAAATATTCGCTATGTGCAATCCTACTATTCATGACACTATTTCATTTATTCTCTCCTGCAGGAAGGCATGGGCCAATTGAGAATAGTGGCCGGAGGGATCCAGCTGAACGGCCAGGCAATGATTTTGGATTCCCTAGTTGCATCCTCAATTCGATCCAGACGTGGACAGCCGATCGCCATTGAATCATCAAGGAATTTCACCGTGAACACCCGAGATGACGACGGAAGAGTAATCAACAAGCTATTTCTAGGTAGATATACCAATTGGAGTCATGTTTACTGTAGTCAATTGCATCAATTCAAGAATTCTAGCGGAACCATATTTAATCCCTCTCTTTTTAATTATTTCCTTCCTCTCCTGTTCGTTAAAAAATTCTTTAAAAACTCTTCGTTCGTAAAAAATATCTTTCTAACCAACTTGGAAATGTAATTTTTAAAATTTTAGTTCCATATCTTCATTTGGAGAGCAAGCACATGATTTTTTAAATGTATGTGAAAATATGCATTAGATACCTAACCTAAACTACAGTATTTCTATTGATTTGCTCTAAATAATTTCGTATTAGAGATGCATAAACTTCATATTTAGAGTTAAAGGCCTAGTTATTGCATTTCAATAATAATTGAATTGATTTACCTTTAGGGGAAGATCGCTTCGAGGTCCAAGCTCGAAGATTTAGAATAGTCGACCCAAGGGGTGCAAATATTTTCACGGCTGACCAAAGGGAGGTGCTGGTTGGAGCTGAAGTACTGAGGGTCACAGGTAACAAAAATATCATAAGCTTTTATTCTGATGGAAAAATACATCATTTCTTTTGGGAAAAATCTTAATTTTATAACAAAAAACAGGCTTTATGTTTCCGATTTTAATATATTACAGCGTACAATCATCTTTTAAAGGCAAAATTTTTCCAATATCATGAAATCAGTCGAAATTATTTCTGTACATAACTTTATTATAGGATTTACAATTTTTCCAAATGATCCAAATGTATTTTCATGAAATATTGAAATTAAATATTAAAATTTGGTTTAATTATCAACCAAAAAATAAGATAACTATGGTCAATATGAAATTAGGTAAATGAGGTCGTGCAGATCAAAGAGTATATTTCATTGGTTGATAACCATGGATACAAATCTAAAGGTTATTTTTTAATTGCGGATGAACGATGATACAATTTCATAAGATTAGTAAAATCGTACAAATAATGGTTTTAAAAAATCGCGGCATTGATTGCAACACCCACGAAGTACTCCCTGGCACTATCACTTATTCAATTCATCAGCAGCAGAGAAATCTGAACGAAACATCTTGAAACGGATGAATGAGGCAAAATGTAAGGCACACTACCGGTGCCGCAATTTTAGGGCCGAAGGTCCCGATTCAGGACATTTTCCAAAGAACCAGGGCTAGCTGCCAACATGGGGGACTGTTTGACAGGAGTCAAGATCGGTTGCCAACGGTGTTTATTACGTCACTTGCAGCTATGTGATGAAAATTAGTGTTGAAGAGAACTATTTCATTGTTTGAAGCTACTTGATAAACTATTTGACTCTTAAGAGTCGTTAAAATGAGATGTGATTGAATATCGTATGCATTGAATGATAATTCCCAATTCATGTCAACGCTTAAGAATAGCTTAAGTGTTTCAAAATAACCCTTTTAGGCATTGAACAAACTTAATCTATTATTAGGTTTTATGACCTCTAAAATTAACTAATCACCATATAACATTCCGAATAACATTTCCATTGTTTTAATTCAAGCTAAAAACAAACTTTTATTAATTATCAAATTTTTTACGAAGTACTTTTATTCGTTCATTTGAATACTGTCATGAGTGTCACACAAATTCATTTATCCATAAAGTAAAATACGTTTGGTGTAAAATTTTTACTATCAAGGTTTATGGATAAAATAAAAATAAAGAAATATACGCGGAACAGTATTAATTAATCTGATATTACGTATTTATTATCTGAATTCTCCTACAGTAGTAAAACTGATCTGAAGCACAATAATAATTAAAAATATAATCAAATCAGTTTAATAATCCTCAAGTGGACATAATAAATGTTGTAAGACCTCAGGGGGATGAGCATTGTAGGAATATGATTTCTTTGGAATTTATGGGCATTAAAATTGGTCATGAAATGGCAATAGAGACACTACGCATGAAGATCTCATGAAACATTTAATACAAATGGTATTCGTATTTAATCAACCTTTTGTGATTTGTGAGATAATAGCCTTTCGCGTGGTATTTAAACTAAAAATTTCGTTCCTATTTTTTGACAGATAAAATAAACACCATTATGACTTTTCTATCGAAAGCAACACATAAGTATCATGAGATTATGCCAACTAAACCACCAAAAGAGTCAGGACATAATGGATATCAGATACACTATCATCTAACCACTGCGAACGTAGTGAAGTGGATTCGTCCTCATCCACCTCGTATATCGTACAGGCGTCAAATCAATGCAAAATGTTTAACTGAAATGAAAAATGGCCTTTGCCACCCTCGGTGACATGGATGATCGACTAGTTACATAATTTAAACAAGATTGCATACATAAGTGAATGACATAATTTCGATAAACGCTAAGACTCGAAAGCTAAACGAGAACATAGGGAAAAACATGAGAGATAGCGGCAATAAAATATAAAACATTTTTTGTGGAAGATCCTTGGGAGAATATAATGGAAATTAAAAGCACTATATGTAAATATTTGAAGACAGCAATACTTAAAAGTTTTAACTTTGAAAAACGGTTAAAACTACTGCAAATACTAATCTGAGTCATTTTAAGACTTTATTTTCGAAACAGAGATCCAGAAAAAAGTACATGTCTACATTACCACTTTATAATTTTGACTTTTTGAAAAGTAAACTTCTAAGGCGTAATTTACGAGGTTATTTCAATATTTCATAATCTTTGCCCACTTTTGGGTTCGTCTCCCCTAAAGTAGAGAGTATTCAGTTTTTAATAAGGTATTACAGAAATAATTGACCGTAGTATTCAACATAAATATTTAAAATTAATTTTCTCTGTCAGCAAATCGATCTTTATTCTAAAAATTTGCCTGTTTTTCTGTTAAAGTCACCAGTTTGTGAAAAAATGCGTTTTTCTCCTGCGATGTTACCTATAATTACTCAAATTCGTCACTTTCGCTGGGATGCCCAATGGGGCTAACGGGAAACCCTGTAAGCGTAGCTATACTTCAGTTTTGGTATCTACTTCAACGTTTAAAAAAAATTATTCTTACTGCTCATTAACAGTGGACAAATTAAAAAGTAATGTCTCCGTCGTATTCATTGTTAAGGTGTAGATACATTGTTTAATCAAGTATGATGACGCGTTGTTTGTTAATGAATAAAAATTTACCAATGTTTTTGAATACGTACATAAAAAATCCTTTGGCAATTGGCAAAAATGAGCCCATTAATGGATGGACCTGATGGGGAAATTATTTGCGGTATGGATTTATTTCCAAACCTTTGTAGATCATTATAATATCATAATGAACGGCAAAATATTAAACCATTCGACAGAAATTGATACATTCGTTTTCATTTTAGAGAGCTATAAAATGCAAATTTGTTATTATAAAACTTCAGTAAAATAAATTCTTCAGAAATAAAAAACCAGTTGACTTTGTGTGTTTGAGTCATAATGCCAAGCAGAGTCTTAAAGACAAGCAGTAGCCGCAGGTATTTAATGCGTAGACCCCTCGACGGCCGAGGTCATTTGTACCTTACTGGAGTAAGGAGACCAAATTAACCACTGACTTCATACAGGCTTTTATTTGAGACTTAAATAATGAAATGGGGTTTTCTAGACACACTTATGCATTGTCATCACTACACAACTTGTCAACACTGAACAAACCCTTATTTTTATAGGAGCTGGAGGTGCAGTCTTTGACGGTACCGTACAAACACCACTTGTGCGAGCAGATTCGGGGTTCGATTTGAGGTAATGTATGACGTAATATGTGACAATATTGATTTTTTCTCTCTCAATACCTGATCATTTTCAATAATTTCATAAAGCTTAGAGGCCTGCTAACGCTTTGTGAGCTATTAGCAAACAAAATGGATTCTACCTGATTCAAAAAACAGGAATTGGGGAAATACTTCTCTGGTATAAAAGAAATATTTCAAAAGACTTACGTTAAAGTTGTAGGAAGATTTCTTTTGAAGAATATTACATCTTAAACAAACATTGTTAAAAATCCAGAAAAGGTGATATATTTGTGCACTCAAAACGTAGTATGGAAGTTAGTGTTGAAGTAGTTAGTCTGGTTAGAAAACATTGATTTATTCTCAAACTTTTACTAAATGAATTCAATTTTAGTATTCCTTAGGCCAATCTAACGAGTTTTTTTTCAACAGACTGGAGTCACCAACAAGGTCTTTGGAAGTCAGGGCGCCGTTGGGGGTGGCGATAGAGTCTCGGGCAGGAGATATCAGTGCCACCTGCCTCACGGACTTGAAACTACAATCTGTTGCGGGAGCTGTGAGTTACATTAATAAATAATTTACGTTCAAACCATATCTTTCTGTACGGATAAGTGCATCAGAATTTGAATATTAGACAAAACTATTAATCTCCATCTGTACCAATAATTATAACTTCATAGGCATTAGTAAAGACTTGTGAATGAAAGTTGTATTCAATTTATGCATACAATTGTGTACGAATTCATACATTTTACAGGTTAGACTTGACTCGGCCAACATTCTACTCCCAACTTTGAAAACGGCCAACGTTCCACCGGGAGCTTATGGGCCTGTGGCTGCTCCTTCATCAGACACCTCAGGGATCCCACGCCGTGGCTCGGTACCGGAAGTGTTTCAGCTTTGCATCTGTGGAAATGGAAAACTTTTTCTCGCTCCACCAGAAGGAATATGCGTTGCCGACAATGATGTCTGCCGGTGATGAAACAAACCTAAGAATGAAAAAACCGTGTCGCTTGCCAACGATGAAGTGGTGAACTGAATGGTTGTTTTTAATTGAATTTTCGAAGATGGTGTGCGTGAAAAGAGCTACCACTAAAGGCTGAATCGCACAAAGAAGTTGCCAGCAAGAACGCTTCAAACCGAAGCCCGGATGTTTGGTGTATTAATGGTTACTTAGAAAATTGTCCATGAAATCGTGTGAACGTTCAAAAAGTGACCTGCGAATTTCTGTCAATACTATCCAATACCATTGCATTCAGCGTTAATAATGTTTTCAGCCCAAAGCTTTCTCCTTTCCGGAAAATAGAAAAATATGAAGTGAAACTATAATGCCTTACAAAGTGATTGGCGCGGAATTAATTGCTTACAAATTGTGAATAAACTTGGCGAGAGGATGAGATGTGGCTTGTCAACACATTATTTTCTTTATTTTGCTGAAAATGAGAGTTACCCATTTTTGGGGCCAAAGAAAACACTAACGTAATTTTAAGATTAAACCCCTAACTGCTGTCTACCCCATAATGGTTTGTATACAAGGATGCAGCTTCTTCTGTAATAATGGTGCATTTTTATATCAGAGCGTGCAGTGGTTAAATATCACGAAATTTCTTCCACTCGGCATGAATGAGCATTTAAAACAATGCCTAAATGACATAAACTGACACTTGTAAAGTGTGCCTTTTATAATAAAAAGTGAGGGTTTTTTAATGTGAAAAATTGGTATATGCTCCAAGTACGTCTCCGTCATTGTGATCCAATTGACACAAAAATACACTTCGCCTTTAGGATCGATCAAAAAATTCGCTTAAAGGGATACGTTAAAAAATGTCTTCTCAAATACCTATGACCGCACATATCAGTAAAGTACAGTTTTATGTCAAAAATTGTATATATAGATCGACGCTTGTGTAAATTGGTTAATATCATTAGTAACACGCATTTGAGAATTAACATTTCAAAATTGTTGCAAAAAAATTAAAGATTTTAAGAAAAAATATATGGATGGAGCAATAGAAAAACAGTAAAGACAAAAAATACACGTAGTTTTATTACGAGATGGTCGTTATTTTTTCAAATCTTTTGCGTCGAAATGTTTAAGCGAGCTTGACTTCAAAAGTCAATAGACAAAAATATATTGCTATAGTTGCTGTCCAAAAATAAATAGAAATGATAAATGTGATTTTCCATGCAATACTTTGCTTGATAAGAATGTAATAGCCAGTGTGAAAAATTAATTCGGCTTCAACTTCAACCTCAATAGCAAACTTGGGTTTTCTTGAATTCAGAATTCGACTTTAAATGAAAACTGATGGATTTTTTCATCAAAGTTCATCCGAAAATCAAGTTACAGGAGTTAAATTCTAACATTATATGGTCATGGATTAAACGGTCTATAATGGCTCTTCCAAAGGGCTACTACCTATGCATATATGATAGAGTTAATCCCAACGTAATTACAGTGAAATATTAACGTTTCCATTACCCATCATCAAAAGAGAATAGCTACGCAATCAGAAAATAACTGACAGGTTCTAATAAGCTTCAAGAAACCACGACCAATGAAATAAATGGAAATAATCCTTGCTTTATTCGTAACTAATTGTAAACGAACTCTACCCAAACTTTACATACATTTCTCTTGGCCACTTTAATTTCACATTGACAGATTCATTAAAGAGCAGGACCATCCGCCGATCATTATTTTATTTGTGGGCAATATAAAACAAGCACGTGAAGTTTATCAATAGCTTGGAAAATGATGATCCCCAAATGTTTTAGCATATTCAGCGTTTATCCATCGGATTTGAGCATTGAAACACTATTACAGCTACCGTCGCAAAGTGAACTGATGACACTGGATCGAAAATGGTTTGAATGTTTAACTTGTTTGTATTTGAAAAACCATAACTGTTGTTGATAACCCCTTGGCCATTAATAAAAAAAAATAATGAAGCAAAACAATCAAAGCAATTTTTCTTTTTGATTTTATTCAATCTGCTGATTCTAGGACCACATTTCGAAGTAAAATGCAATGAGTTGTACCATTAAAAGGTGAGTACCATGTAGTTTTCTACTCAGTGCCGAGGGACTCCAGTGAGAAAATAGTAAAGGTTTTTATGAAAGTTAAACTGTATTAATTAAAAATCATATCAAACCTAGATAATAATACAAATCTTATTTATTGAATATTTAAATAATTTTTTTATGTCCTACCTTACGTAAAAATTACAAAAAATCATTAAATAGCTTAAACCATTGCATTGTATAAAAAAACGAAAAAAATACATAAAATATAAATATTATTAACTAATATTTGTTTAAATAGTCATATGTTTTCAATTTTCAAAACAATATCCAAAATTAATAATTAGTATAAAATTGATAGCATGATTGCTTTTCGGTAGTAAAATGAGGGATGCTATTTTCATAAGAAACACTTTTTAAACGTTAGGAAGAAATAAACTGCAACGATGAATAAAATACAATTATAATACTTGAACAATACTTTAGATCTCGAAAAAATTTCTTCAAACAAGAAAGATACCTAACGTAAGTACTTTCAACATTTCGCGTATTTAAATCCAACTTTTACTGCTTTCAGGGATCTGACTCACATTATTATTGATTTATATGTATATATTTCCTCATCGAGTATTTTACATAAAGACTTTGAGACACTACTGTGACCCTAGGCGTATTGAAAATAATGAAGTTGGAAATTTAAGAAAGAATCTGCCAAAATGCAAATACGATGATGGAGAATGGGTCTACCTGACGAGGTACGAAAAGGGATATCGTTCCTAATAAATGTTGCCTTCTGGACAGTCCTTTTCAATTCAGATTCGCCTCGTGCTAGCCAAAATTGAGGCATTCATCGGCACAGAGAGACCACCGCTGCTCACATCTCATGTACAGGATAGCGCTTGGCAGGACCACCAGGGCCTTCTGAAATTAATAAGCGAAGGTCAGAGACGTGCTTATCATTCAAAATGGTGATGCTCACTTCACGGGAGTTCGTTCAATACACCGAATAGGGGAAGGATTTAATTTAATATTCACAGGGCTGGATGACTAGTAACGAATAAGTGAAAACCTAACGTAAATGTTTGAGTGGTTACTAAATGTTCAGTGGCACAAAATTATATATGGGTTATAGGCATTTGATAACATACACAAAGGCTTTAAAATTACTACATTTGCCAAAGTAAACTCTAGCGTGGCATTTATTACTTCATTATAAATATGTATCCAACAGGATACCCGCTAAAACTGAGATAATAAACAAAATGCGTGCTCTATTTGTATTCCCTGGTGTGATAATAAACATAAGGACTTTAAAATTACAAGACCCAAATAAACTTGCGAGTAATGTTTATTACTTCAATACAAACGTAGTATTAACAACATTAGTTAATTTATAAAGTAACAAGTATACGGCTTTGAAATATGAGCATTTAAAATCACATCCATGGTCATTAGATTTCTATCACAGGATATAATAAATAAGGCCCCAACGACGAGACCCTATAGGTTGTAGTAGGTCTACCACATATATAATAAGGACTGTGCATAGTGCGCATAAGATTTTCGAAAGCTATTAAAATTTTAAATTCAACGAGAAAAAAGGAAGTCTTGGAAATGGCGCGAACCAACTCATCCGAATCTAACAAATTAAATTTATGCCTCCATTTAGGGCTGAATTTAAGAAGGTCCTTTTAAGAAGCCAGTGCTCAGTTTTGTACAAACAACCCAGGGCAAAAACTTTCCATGGGAGATAAAATCAGGCGCCATAATATGCAAATTTCATCATCTCGATCCGTACGCGAACAAAAATAAACACTGCCATCCCCTTCAGATTTTCCAGCCCCCCCTGATTCGAGGGAAGAGAAGAAAATTCAACTCAAAGAGGGTTGAGTCTATTATAGTATACATGTATAATATCGAATAACTTGTGGTTTTTGAGAAACACCATCTCCCATTAAGAAGGACGTAGGTGGGAAAGAAATCCGGTGAGTTCAGGACTCTCCACACGGAGATAGACACCTGGAGGACCTTAATCTGCAAAAGGCTTTTCGGAATTCCACCCTTACTCCCCATCGTCACAATTCCATAAGGAATGGTGGAGGGAGGAGTGTTCAAGGAAGCGCCAGGAAGAGGTGGAAATGCCTTGGGTCGCTTCTTGAAAATGCAAGTCGGTCCTGGTTGACGCGTCAACAACCAAGGTTTGGAATCCGGGGCAGGATGTGGAAAGGTTGCCCGATACCTATAGGGGAGGTGAGGGGGAAGGAGTCGTCGGCGAAGTATGAGGGATGACGAGGTATTGGTGGGACGGAGGCTAGTGGGGTGAGGAGTGAAAGGTACGGGTGGGTAGTTGAAACTCCGTCGAATTTATGCCTCAGCCTTAATGAAATAGTTTCTGATGGAATTCCTGACTTATACACCTTACGCTCCAAGCTAAAAACTGCAGAGCGATTTATGGTAGTTATCCCATTTTGCGAAGAGCAAAGGCGATTTTTTTTAACCTCTTATCGTGCATCATCCCCGACCTCCTCCCCCGACTCTCTCTCGCAAATTATCCTTCACCCCATTTTGAGCCCTCGCACTTTTCAACTAGCAAAAACATCCAAGCCGTTTATTTCCATCTTTTGTCAACCGAAAAATACTTCCAGTAAAGGCAACTTATAAAATTACGTTCCAACTCATATATACTCAAGCGTACATGGGCATGTACGGAAAATGTAGATGCGCGCGATACTCACCCTCATGACTCGCAGGGAAAGCTTCATAACTAAGGCCTTTAAGGAATTTTCGTTTTGGGAAGAATGCGGGAGTCCTGGCATCCATTATGAGGCTATTGATCGATGACTCCGAAGACAGATTATCGCAATCCCGATGCGCGAGAGACTCTGAACAAATTAATTGCTGAGGAAAGATTCCTACTCATGTGAGTCAATCTCAAATTGGGAGGGATGGCTTCAAGGAATGTTATTGAATCCAAACAAACTGTCTTATAATTTTATCGGGAGAACCGCCTTCATGGGCTGTGAAAAACAATAAATAGCTTTGTCTAGATTTATGAATTCAGAAGCAAATTTCTTAATCAGCTATACCCTTATCCGTCTTACAGAGTTTTGAGAAGTACAGTGCTGTAAGTAGATCAACATTTAACAAAAACTAGCTGTATTGTGCTGAGTTGAATTAACGTTATAATGTGGTAACTTGGCTTGTATAGAGAAAAGTAATTTTATATTTTATTTGTAAAAATTTTACTTTCTCTCGAAGAGAAACGGGAGAGCTATTGAAAATCATTTTACAAGCAATTGGTCTACATGGAGAAATGTATTAAGTAGCTTGATATTGAGAGTGGGGTGAGAAAAGCTTAGAGAAAAATGAATATCAATTGTATCGTAGCTGAAAGGTACATCATCTAGGAAAAAAACATTCATTTAAATATGACATTTCAATCACTACTCCATTAAAACTCTTAGAATTTAAGTCATGGCTTTAAATAAGTGCATCAAAATAAACGCTTACAATAGTGTCGTATTCAGCACCCTGACCTATAAATGAGTAAATACATAAAAATTAATTCTCCTCTATGTTAACTACTTCCTTCCACGCTATTTATTATATCATTCACTTTTTTAAAAGTGATATTTTTTAAAGAAACTTGCTTTGATGGGTAAGTTAAAGAAATTCAAATGATTAAAATAATTGACAGAGCTCATGGAATATATGATGGCCACCGTGCAATCATTAATTCAATCATTTAAATTTTTACAATGACTATTTAAATCATGGGCGGTTAACAATCTTTGAGTGAAAAAATTCCCAGTTAGTTGAATCCATTTAGGAAAATCTTGTCTTTCATAAGTTTAAATTTTAAGCTACATTTTAATACATTTTGAAAAATGATTGTGTATTCAATTATGTTTAAGCGACCATCAAGATATAGGAAAAATCATTTCTTTTATTATACATTAAAAATAAGTGGGCATTCATTTTGTCATTAACAGTATCGACCTCAAACGTGATAAAAACTAAAACTACTCCAAAAACTAAGAGGTAGTTTACGGAGAGAGCAAATGCCATGCAAGGAATCAACCAGATAACGCAGAACGCAAGCAAGCAAACATGTTCTCTTCACAAATGTGTACTTTGCGGCTGTTTACGTAAAGCCAGCTCCTTGCCACGACCACAGGATTCAAGCACACCACCTATTACTGAGCGCCACCTTACCTGAGTTACTTTTGGGTGATATTTTTGATTCTTCATTTTGACAAAATATTTCTAATAGGCAGCGTTTTTGAAAGTAAGGCCTGTGACTGGCAAGAAATTAATTTTTCTGTAATCAGAAACAAAATATATGTTTGTAGTAACCTCATTTTCTTGCCTTTTCGCGAGTGTTTTCTCCGTTAAGGGAGTCGCTTTGTAAATCACCATGCAGGATTTCCTCATTTGATTTTAGTTTATAATTTCTCACCGTTTGGAAAGTACATATTTATGGCCAAATTAATCTTCAATTCTTACTTCATTTTTGGTAAGGCCGTAAGATTTAGTGCGACTTTGAAAAATGTTGTATGCAGACAGTCGATAGTGAATTATTATTTTCAGCATCTTCACTATGAAAAAATACTGAGAATATTACATTTTTTAACTTGGGCGATTAATACCCATAAATTTGATATAATATTTATTTGAATACCGAAAAATTAACCACCTCTAGAAAATTTCATTTGTACCAGCATGTAGCATTTATGAATAAAGCTAACTTCCATTTACAAAAGAGCCTTTAGTAAAGGTATTCTATTCTCACTATGAGGTTTAATGTGCAGCAAACCACCGAGCTATTTCAGGATAAAATTATTCACAAAATTACCAAAAAGGCTACATTTGTGGCATACATTGTTAAATCATAACAGATTAATTTGAAATTTAATGCATTATACTTCGCGCCACATGCTTGTGGCCGCTGGCTTTTAAATATTATGAATTTCCTTTTGTTGAAATTTACTGGAATCCTTAAAGGTACGGATTGGTGATCTCATGGTTTTTAAATCAGCGTATATATTCGCAATTTCTGAGAACACTGGCATGGCAGGCATTTTTAGGCATAGCATAACTAATTGTCTAGTTCTTAACTTGGCAAATTTCCTACGGTGCCCTATTAAAGCAAACAAATAAACCCTATGTACATCTCAAAATTATAAATCCATTCCAGTGCGTATGTTACAACGCAAGTGCGATGGAGGTATCACTGACCCACGAGCAGGATTTCTAATAGTATTTTTCCTAGTATTCCTAAGATTGTTCAACTATCATTTGTCTCAGCACCGTATCATTACAGAGTAACCGTGACCAACCTCCTTGTGTATGCCAGCAGTGCACGGACGCACTTAGGATCGGATGAAGCCTCGCCCAAATCCAAAATTTACATTTCACACAGACTCTCAGATTAATCCCGATTTGCAGATGGAATGGAAAAACGATTTTTTCCAGATTCATAACCCAGATGCATGTGTTCACAGACTAGACACAGTTTCTTATGAGAATCGGTCCCTCTTCAGCCGTAGCTGTCAAGCCGCCTCCAACGGTTTGTAGTCAAACAACGGCCTTGCAACCGTTCGCACACTCGCATTTACACGACAAACAGTTAAGCTAGAGTAAGGCTCAGCAACTTAAAATAATTCGTGGACCCACACACACACAGATGTGGACATTCATATATGTTCTCGTCGGGCAACACACACGAATGCGAGCACACGAGCGCACTCTCGCGTTCTTCGGCTGCATTGGTATTCTCTCGCATCTGCCTCACGTGGAATTTTCAATCTGGACTCCACACCGCACCGCACATCTCTTCATAACCTCTCAAAATAACCTCCGCTTTTTTCATCCACCTTTCCGCCTTTTTCCTCCCCTGCCCACGGCCTTCCTTCTCAGCCCCCACCCATCCGAATCAACCGCCGCTCACGACTGCATCGAGGCGGGGATTACGGTTTCGCTGTGTTTCGCGCCGTCTTAGGAATTCAGCAACGATCGAGAGCGTCCAAGCAGGAACGCCATCCGGCCTTCCCTTTGGAAGAAATATCTCCGCTCCCCCTCCCCACCTCCCGCATCCCATGACCTCTCTCGCCCTCGCATCATAAAGATCGAACTCCCCCTAAGGTTCCCTCGACTTCTCCTCGCGTCAACCCTCCGCATCCCACCCCCGAGCCATACCCACGGACCCACTCGATCTTTAAAAACGGACCTGTTCTTCTCTTGTCTCATTGGAAGGCATGCCGCGGTATTGAAGCACGTGATCTCATATACGAAGGAAGAAATGGGGAGGAGGTGGGGGTCGGCAGCATCAGGCCTCCTCCCGGACCGTGGATTCCCGTCCCCATCACGAAAATTCATATTTCTAGCGAGCCTCCAACCCCTTCGATTGCCCCCCCTCCCTCCTCTTTAAAACATTTTTTTCCAACCTCTAACTGCTCTTCTCCGTGCTCTTCCAACCGACCTTCATCTTCCCCTCCGTCTCTCTCACAACCTTTCCTCGCATTCAACGGCTGAGCATATCTTTCCCGGAGCTTTCCCATTTCGAGGGCAAAGGGTTCATCATATCGAGTCAAACCTCGAGGAAGATGAAAGGAATCGCTCGCGGATAATTCTTTCATCTCACATCCATACGCATACGAGTATATAAGATCGGAGCCAATAGAGTAGTCAATCGCTCCCCCAAGCGGCATAACGCCGAGCGGCGATATGTCTCCCCGGCGTTGCATGCCTCCGCGTTGCCGTATCACAATAAGTACCGCGACGAAGACGCGACGCGTCCCGAGCGAGTGGGAAGAAG
Organism: Hetaerina titia; assembly: GCA_037158775.1. Classification (NCBI taxonomy): domain Eukaryota; kingdom Metazoa; phylum Arthropoda; class Insecta; order Odonata; family Calopterygidae; genus Hetaerina; species Hetaerina titia. The sequence continues at coordinate 87,432,460 of CM073775.1, read as the reverse complement.
AAGCTCTTCTCTCTATCCTCGGCCGTTTCTTTATGACTCGCTTCACGAAATCAATCATCCGTCCAGTCCAGAGTGAGGCATGAGCACCAAGGAAAGAATTGGGAAAAATATGATAAAAATATATTTAAAGCATAGCTGCATGATGAAAACACTTTTAAAGACATTTTTTAAATTTAAAACAACACATTTTTGGCAACTTTTAGCAACGAAGAATTATGGTACCTGCTAATAAGTGCCAAGTAATGAATAAAACAGTTTCTGGCGTGACTAGGTGGAAAAACTTCATATTGAAATTAAAAAAATAAGCAACTTGTCTGTTCCACATAGAAAATTTTTATTCACTACCAAGGTTTCCGACCTGAAGATGTTATACCATAGCGAAACCTAGGTTTGTGAATAACAATTTTCTATATGGAAAAGCCAATTTGTTTCTTTTTCAATTTCAATGCCAAGTAATGCTTTTTTTGAAGTCTCACAAAAACGCTGAATGGATTTAAACCAAATGTTCTACGCATGAGTCTTACTGAAAATATAATTATTTATAATTGGTTAAATTATTTCATAAATTGGAATAGATATATCCCATTAAATATTAAGTTTAATGAATTCCTTCGAGGTTACGCTATACGAGTCAACCTGATAACTTGCATTTGTGCCTAACATATATTTACAGATTTTTACATATGATTTAAAATAATTTTTCACAAAAAAAAACATTATAAAGGGAATGAGATAATAGATATAAAATGAAAACTTGTAGGGTAGGCCATTATAGAGGAAATACAACCAAATACTTTCATAACCTTTTGTAGGAGAGTTAATATAACCATCTCGACGTTACTTTTCGCTTCATGTGTGACGTAAATGGAGGGTCATATAAGCCTTATCCTTTTATTTCTTTTAATTACAAACGATTCAACGTAAAAGAATGCAACAGTCACATGACGGAGAAGGGTAAGGTACATATGGACCTAGATTAATGAAACGTCATAAAGAATGATTTGCGTGATATATTTGAAAACTATGAAATATTTAAATGCAAAACGGCGAGCATTTATCCTCGGGATACTAACACTTATACATCCATATGGTTGGCATCAAAATTCTCTTCTTTTACTAATCACGTTCAGTATATCGTTATGGTTCAGGAACATGAGCGGACTTTGAAGGGGTGAAATGTATCTTGGCGTTCCTTGATGTGAAAACTAAGAAGTTATCGTAAATTGCACAATTATAAGTTAAAGAAACAAGAGCTGATTAATAAAGAATGATCACAAATTTTTACCTACATTTTATTGCAAAATAATTTAATTTTATGTTTTATTGTAACCCTAATACGTAGTTTTTATATGGAAAATCTGTAATGTATGTGACGCAAGCATTGGGGCAGCGGTAGCTTTGTTCATTCATATTTACAAAGGGGAAAAAGTCACTTAGGTTTAGCTTCTGACTGGCTGAGGAATACACTTCACATTGATTCTAGCGAGATATTCAATAACATTTGACAGTGTGCGGCCGTTGGTTCATCGTGGTGCAGAATCCAGCGATTTGCTCCGAAATGCGCCATTTGGTGACTGATATAGTCTTGGAGAATGTTTTGCCCACCTATGATAATCTCAATTTACAGTTGTATATGCTAGTATGGCATAATGATACAGTAAGATAGTAAATATTTTGGCTGGCATTTATTGCACTCCAGATTTTCTACGTTTACCTTAAGCTTGCATACAATGCAGATACAATGTACATTTTAGCTGAAAGGCTTTGTATGGTTATTTTGTGATAAACTCAATGTTAAATTTTAAATTTTGGGATGTCATCATTAATATACGTACAGACCTAGCATACCGTGTTTAATATTAATATATTACTGCATGCATTGCAACTGTTGTAACACATTTGAAAAGTTTTATTGCTAAATCACAAAAATGTTACTTATTTTCTTAGAAGAGAAAAGTATGTTTCGTGAATCAATATAACATTTATATTTGTAACAATTTAAAATATATATTATGTACTGTTTCTTTATAAATATAACGCCATCACGTGCAATTACGATGTCCATATCAAAAAACCCCTAATATTTCCTAGCATATCCAAATAGACCCCAAAATGAACTTAGAGTTATCATAAATTGGAAAGTACTTCATTAAAATTCCATTTTACAGGACAAATTCTTCGGGTTGAACAGGATAAGGCACTTAATAGGATGCTAAAAAGAGTTTTTCATTACACTATAAACACCAAATTAAAAACCTACTAACTTTGTGTACTGACACAATATCAAATATTCATCTGATCTGTTGGAAGTGTTCCATTTTAGTAATCCGTCTCCTCACTATTTCGATATTTTTGGCTTCTTTGTGCAAATAAGTAATCATTAAAAAGGTTTTCATAGGAGGAAGGCTTAAAAATTAGTAATATCTTACTATCCGATCGTTAATGTATGCTCTATTTCAACTCCTTACCCTGGTTGTAACTCCTTGGTTGTAAGTTGGTGGGTATGAGATGTTGAAAGCTGCTTATACTGTCAAAAAAATTTTCATCATCCCAAATTTATGATATCAAGTTAGATGAACATAACATGTTAAGTAGGCTCCCTATTTTTAAAGAAATAGTATGTATCAATTATTTTATTACGGTAACTCCTTATAATGGCCATGTATTTATCAATTAAGGACAACAATTCAGAGTGCACTCCATGGTAAGTTTAAATCTGGCCTCCGACGGTGGGCGTGGCTTCCTAATGTAATTACCTTTTAGAGTGCACTATGTTCTTAAAAGCATGTAGGTAATTAGGAAAGTCCTGTATCCTAAGTACTTCCTTTATACTAACATTTTTTATTTGATTATTTATTTGGGAATAAATCGAAAATAAATTTATGATGATAAATCAGGTTAGTAATTGAAATGAATGACTAAGAGGTGCAAGTGTTGAATTTTTGGTATATTATTATTTGTTTTCGTCAAGGAGAGCAAACAGCTGAAAATATTCAGTCCATGAAATGAATATCTCGTGGATTATAAAAAAAAATTAATTTCACTTTTACGCACATAATTAGTACTCCTTTACTAAAGCGGAAGAGTTTCTAATGCCCTTTAATAAACAAGCATAGCACTGGATTGGATGAATTATTTCCATATTGTAAAAAAAAGGTCAACGAGGTAAATGTTTCTCGCCCAATTTACCCGCTTCCTCATTAAATTCATCATCAACCACTTACTCCAACGAAGGAAAGCTAAAATACGATTTTTTTGGGCAAAAACGTAGTTTTTATTCGTTTGGGGAGTTCCGGACCCATCGGACTAAGTGTTCGCCGATGTCGCTGCGTCTCCTCCTCCCTTACCCTCCCAACCTCACCCTTTCCCTCGGGGACGGGGAGGACTCTGCGGCCCATATCCGCCCTTCACCCCCACCAATGCGAAGCGACTTCCCAACCCCTCCACCGCCATTCGACCGAGTATTCCCTCCTTCAGACCAATCTCCCCTTTCTCCCCATCGCCTACTACCCCACCCTCCTCTTCCGACGTCTCCCCCACCACTCTCCGCTCGCTAATGGTTTCTTGATCCCCTTCCGACGAAGCAAAGCGAACGAATGCTGCCGCCGCCGCTACGGGCTTGTGCCGTGCGGAATACGTTAAAGGGATTCTCGGGGCGTGAGAGAGCGAGAGAAGGAATAAAAGAGGTATCTTTCTCTCTCTCTGCGAGTAAGTGAGAGAGGGCAAACACAAATGGAAAATGATCGCGGGCGAAGAGGGATGGTGAGGGTTAAGAGTGAGTGTTCGAGAGGTGGGGGATAGAGAGAGAGAGAGCGCGAAAAAATATTTCCAACGCCACCTCCTCCCCGTGTCGGCACGCATAATCGCATGCTGTTAGCGCGACGGGATGCTTTCTCTATTATTATTTTTTTCCGCTTCAAACTCACGCTCCGTGCAGTCTAACGTTCGGCAGGGGATATCTTTCCTTCTTCTTCACAATTTGAAAGCGAAAATCGATTTAAAAGTTCTCTCTTTCTCTCTTCCTTCTCTCTTAAACAAGCATGGCAAACGTGTATTTGCAGAGTTCCATATTCCGAGGAGCAATCACTCCGAGTGTAATCCTGGAAAAAAAATTCGTTCCGGATGTGATGAGTTTCTTTGAGTGACGCCATGGAGATTTTTTTACAGGGTACGTACGCGTCCTCGATATCCTCTCCAGGTGCGTCATTAATGCCCTCATTTTGGTGATCTTGTAATTACTAATGCAATATGTTCCCCGCGAATCAACACATGTAACCTAAATTATGCAAGATAGAACGCGTCCGGACATCACATGGTATGCATTCTCTTTATTTATCTATCCCTGTTTTTAAATGAGGGTTACGTATAATGGCAGAGTACATTGAGATCAAAACCAAACGATAACGCGTTATGGTAGTTCAACTTTACAACTGATCGATAGTAAAATTGTTGTTTTGCAATGCATTGCTGTAATTCCTTCTCATTTTGCCTAATATTACATAATTTATTTTGTTTGTGTTTCCAATTTAAGGCAAATCTATTTGACTTCATTGTATTCATTCTTTTCTATTTTGAGAAGTATTAATTGCTTCATCAAAACTGAAAATTTGCTGTTTCCTAACACTCAATATCATCTGTGTTGGTGCCGGCATCTCAAACGATCTGGGTCGAAGAAACTTCCAAACCGAGTTATAACATGGACATATTTTATTTTCAGCAAGTTTTAAGGTTAATTGAAAGAAAAAAGGAACTTTTGTTACTTAGTCTCTGCTCAGGCGAATACCTTTCTACTTTTTCCTTACTATCTCTTCTAAGTAGTGATATAACCTAGTCAAATGGAAGTCCTAAGGATCTATTTACTCAAACAAAATATTATTAGTGATGAGATAGAGCAAGTAACGAAAGTGTTTAGACGCAATATACTTCCGGACTACTCCCATTGGACGCTGAGCTAAGTTTTCTGATGGACGAGAGAGTTGCCTATTAAAATCACAATTTGTTTACACAGAGTAACGATTGGACTAAGAAATATTTCTTTTTCTTGATCCCCTTTATGCAAATATCTTTGTTCGTATTACCTCTACCGTCTCAATTTGCGCATAGGAAATATGATAATTGACTCAAAGATAATATAGCCATAATAATGTTTTTGATATTACAGTTACACAATTACCCCAAGTAAAACTTTGATTCCACGTTTACTAAGAGACAGAAGTGGTCCTATGAGAATACAGTATTGCACAAAAACATTCATAAATAGTACTTTAAATAATGAACTTTTTCGTGATATATTTCCACTACTCGTAAATCATAAGGTCCTGATTAATGTCGGAGACGAGAGAGAAATCTTTCAATAGAAAAGATAGAAATTGAAGTATGAAATCATTATCATCTCTCGATAGCGTTGTTTCTCTAGAAATAATAACGAAAAAAAATTATCTTGGATATGTCTATTTGACAAGTGAAAAATAAAATGAATAATTTCAATTATCCCACATTTTTTGTAGTCTTTTATTATTAACTACAGTTAAAAAAAGATAAAGAATACACCGTTACACCTCACAAGTTACAGCAACGGCGTAAACTTAAATTTTAGATGCCTTCCTCAGAAAAATGCTGGTTTCCTATGGGTAACTAATTAAAAATGCCTCTGCCACTGAGAAAATTAATACTCCCTTACAAAAACAAGAACTCGTCTCTCCTGAACTAGGACACTTCAAAACGAAAAGGTTCGTGCGGATGAGCAGCGAATTCTTAGGTAGTAGTTACAGGAGCATGAATCAAGAGAGGAAGGAACACTTTCCAAATTGAGGTGAAATATTAAGAAATGAAGAAAAAGGAATGAGAGGGAATACAAATACAAAAAGAGGACTGGGATGAATGCGTTGAGTTATGTGAGGTGGTACTGCAGGAACACTGAGTTAATATCAGGAGCCTGAAGTAAATTCTAAGAGACTTCAAATCGAGCATATTTCTAGCAAAAACGTTTGGGGTTTTTCTATGAATACGTAATAAAATTGTGAATTTTTCAACTCTTTGAATAAATTATAAATTTAAAAAGCACACCTGCACAATAAGCCACTGATTAAAGTGACAAATTATGTCATCCTCTTTAATTAATGTCAAAATTATGAAATCACGGAAACGTTGAGTGACAGAACGTGACTCCTTTATGCATAGCTGAGTCCATTTCAAATAAAAAATACGATTTTATGTGCAAAAGAGTTAACTGCTGTTATTTCCTCTCTCTCTCTCTCAAATAGCGATCAGATTCCGTTGGCTAAGAATATTTTGGTAAATTTTGGAGAATATTTGGTAAAATTTGAGTTTAGTTGGCCAAATTTTTTCAGATACCTATGGGACGGTCACGGGAAGAAATTCCGTCTCAAAAATACCTGGAATTCTTATAAATTCTCATTAATTGTCCAATTGATGGTACTAAGTCTCTAAAGAATTTGAGAATATTAAGCTTAAACGCATAAAAAACAGTGCTATAAGCAGACTGCAAAATTCAAGAAGAAAAAATTTTTTTTGTTCAAATCTTTAAACATTTTGCGACTGCTACCTGAATAAACTAGGAGACCATTTATAAAAATACACGAAAGTATTCTACAACACGAGAAAGTTCCCATGAGAAGAGGAAAGATTTGAAACACTTCACAATATCTGAGGGAAAACTGCAGGATGAAGGATGTTAAACAGACGTCTAAGACCAGATACTCAAAAAGCAAGGTCATGATGAATAACTAAAGCTCAAACAGCAACTGCCGAAAGACCACATTGAAAATATGTCCACGTTTCTGCAGAAGGGCGTTAACATTCTATATTGGATTGCTTCGTAAAAAATGTCAACTGGACCGAGAATTGAAACATCGCCCTTTCGCTTTCCGGACTACTGCTCTGATACACTAATCTATCCGAATTTCTTGGGTCCATGGCAACCCGAATGAAACGTATATGAGGAAAAGTGGTTTACCTCACGCAGCCTTCCGTAATGGATGAAAATTGATCCGACAGTGTTTTGTATTACCGACAACACGGTAAAACTAATTTTTATCATTCTTCTGGCATACGAAACACCGAATGAGGCATTGAAAATTATTCTACATTTTCAAGGAGAGATGCTAATCTTCTATGATGAATTGCCCCAGAAATGCACCTCGTCCTTTTTCCACAGAAAATCCATCATACTAAATTAACATATAAATAATCCTTGAACTCGGAATGAAGTATCAAGGAAAAATCTTTCGTTTTATTATTTTGTCAAAATATGAGTGAAATACTAAAATAAAGACATTGGAGACAAAAATAATAACGGTTTAGTATCTATTAAAGCCTAATGATAAATACTATGGATGATACTGATAATAAACCAACTTACGGCCAATCTTTGAGACCAAGATAAAATGCAAGGGGCTTGCAAATTCAATGAAAAGCACGTGAATATTTAAGAGGCGAAACATAAAAAAAAACTAAGAATTCACAAGCATGGACCCTTCCCAACCTTTTGTTTTCTACTCGCAAAATTTCCATATTCTTGGGGATTGACTTTTTATAGATGATGAAAAGTTAGATGAAAAGCTTTGATTAATAAACATTAAGATCAAATGCGCTCTTATACCAAAGTAAATCCAACATATTCTTTGCTAATTACTATATACAAAAGACTAACTTTATATTTGGTATTTCCCTTAGTTTTAACTGCATGATCCAAGATAACCGATACGAGTACTAGGGACAAATATGGGTTATGAAGTAGAAGTTTTCAAAATAATCAGCGGCAATGGGATATGGAATCAATACTACACTTTGTGAATTCATTCACATTTATTCACGGAATTCATGCACGTTTCGCTGAATAATCAAATGGTTAAATGCAGAGGTATGATGGAGTATTTTTAAGGGTAAGAATTAACTGTGAGAATCACTTCACTTAGATAATCCATTGGTTCTTCGGTTTTTCTTCGGAAAGTTTAATGTATACACCAAAAATCATTCTCTCACCTTCATTATCCTTTCATTGGGAAAGGCATAAAAAATGTGTTTCTAATTTTCCAGCTTTTAGTTACCAACAATTCATTCTGACCCTACAGTTCAAGTGTAAAATTATGAAAATAATGTGTGATTTTTAATAATGGAAACAAAATATTTCCTAAGGAAAGGGCGATTACATAAATAGGATTTTTTTATCGTGCTATATTTTACCAAACCTTTCATCAGTGTTTCCACCAATTCACTAATCATACAATCCCATGAAAAATTCCTCGGCAAAATAAATACGATAATAAATTTGGCTCTAAACTGAAAACTAAAATAACTGAGCAGTTAATTGTTCTTGTTTCAAGACGCTGAACTCTTGCCATACGTTCAAAACTTATCTGTTTTAAAAATATAACAGACAGTAAATCGTCGAATATTAGACAATACATGATCTTGATTAAGGACTGCACATTAAATGAGACTGTGTTCATGATGGAAGCGGATATCTGAAAGGAAAAGAAAGACCAGGGTGCAGAGGAATAAATGAAAGATATAACTGATTATCTATCCTTCAAGGTAAGTATCAGAATTGTTTCTCTATTATGCATGAACGTGAAACAAAAAGAATGGTTCATGATTAAAAGTGATCACGTTTGTAAAATCCAACAAGAGTATAAGTGCAAAAAGCGATTGTATGCTGAATGAAAAATAATATATTTTACCCAATCAATTATTATTTTAAAAATATTTCTCAATATTATATTATCGACTTGATAAATGAAATAATATTATTTGTATCGAATTTATTTATAATATCAGTTGCCACTTATATATCTTTGTAGCTGAATAATATAACCTTAGTATTCTAGAAATACAAATTGCAACAAAAATGACTTATTCCAGGTGAAGGTATGACAGTCAAATTCATTCAACTTATGCACCAAGCCTCTGGAAAAAGTAGAAAATATTCCGATTAAATTGATATTAATGAATTTGTGAATATCATAGATACATTATTCGAGATTGTCGATCCAATGTTTTCCCAAAAAAATAAAACCATTTCCATCTAGCTTACCGAAAGAATCTCCCATATCAAGACAGAAAAAATCAAAATAGAAAATAGGGGAATGGCTTTAGAGGACTTCAATTCGAACCTCAAGTCGAGCCAAATAAAGGAGTGACTCGGAGATGGTGAATGAAACTAGTGGACACTGCGTTGTGAGACGAGTGAGAGAATTTGGAACGGTGAGGATTACGTCGAGAGAGGTGGCGGAAGGAAATTTATAGAGTGAGCGGAAAGGAAGAAAGAATAAAATGATACGGGGTGGCATATGAGGTCATGGGTGGAAAAGAGCGAATCTCATGTTGAGCCCAAGCGAGACAACGTCCGGATCTCACCCCATAGGAGTGATGCTTAAGGCCTCGATGGAGGTGCGGCCCTGAGCATGTTGGCGGGCGTAGGGAAAGGAAGGGTAACAGAGCAGGAGGGGTGGAAATGGGAAAGCATGAGGGGAAAAAGCTGACCGGGAGTGAGAAGTTATTGCACGCGTTTAATCCTCCTGCGAATAATTGAACTTCCGCGAAAATAACATTTTATCTGCTTAAAAGCGTGTCACGTGCAAACACGTACCAATTATTGTAATAAAGTGGGTGACAGCAAGAGATCTTGGTTAATAAATATCAATGTTCCAAAAAAAAAGGAAAATTGTTGATGAATGTACAGCGATAAGAGCGAATATCAACAGTGTTAAACTAACGGTTAGAAAGATAATCTGTGTTTTGTATCTAAATGCATTGTGTTTAAATTACATTTCTTATACGAATATCTCTAACAAAAATTGTGTCGGATAAAACAATCTTTTCCAGTTATCGCTTTCAGAGTATTTTGTAAGGGACTTTTATTTGTGACATAGGCTGATAAATATTTGTACACATAGTTCAATATAGCTTATTCTCATTGCAAAACACAGTGGGTGGGTGCATGCAGTTTTAAATCACCAATTTGGTAGGGCATGATTTGATTTTTCATTATTAAATATATTAATATGCATCCATGTTTATATGGTGCTGAGTACTTTGATTTGCGATAAAATGATGAAAAATATGATAAATGGTAGAACGTTAGGCAAATAAGAAAGGAGGAAAATTACGTGAATATTTGAAGGAAAAAAGGGAGGTTGAATTGATATAAACAAAAAAATCCGGAGACCGTAAACTTGATTGGAGGCGAAACATACTATATGGTGTATATAACAATCAAGTTTACAGTCTCTGCATTTTTTTGTTTACATTGATTCACGACCTAAGCTACGTTCCTTGTATATTTAAATTGAGTTAAATTTTTTTTAAATGGACCCGAATAGGGGTTACATTGAAGCAGTAAGGAGGGAAATCATATTTAAAGTCCTAGTCCTAAGATAAATGCAATTAGTAACAGCAATATACGTATACGAAAAAGTACCTTTTTATTCTTTCAGATAGTAACAATTAATTTCATAACTTTTTCGACAAATTTGTCTGACAGTATACTTAAAAAAATAAAACTTCCTTAGCCATCATGACTACCCCATAATGGAAGCGTATGGCAACATCGAGTACAGGACTCCATTTATGCGGAGATGCATTATTTCACAAATCCCTGTGGAATTTTCTTCTCCGCCCTTGCCTATAAACTCCCAGGTCACACTACAGTCAGAAAATCAGGCAGTCTGACCCCACCTATAGGTCTCAAAGGATATCATCTGCATTCCTAAATGGTTGGAGTTCCTGGAGGGTGTGCTCCTCCCATTCAATCAGAGCATTGATTATGTAGAATGGCCACAGAGGTCATATCTGGATCTGAGCTTGCACGCGCGAAAACTGGTATCCATTTCTCAAAGTGATAAGTCAATTTGGAGTCATTTATATCTAACAGTCTAAAATGCATTACTAGGAATTTTAAAGCGTATACACTGTACTTAGTCGTGATGGATGTCGGAAAAAATGAATTGCCACGAAAAGGCAATAATGTCCCATTACTACAGGACAAGGATTTGCTCGTATATTGCCGTGAGACCTTGATAAACGAGCCCCTGTATGTACGTAAAACAAATGAATAAACTCTAAAGTCGTGTTTATAGCTTTAGAATATGTGTACTGAAAATTTAACCCACAAAAAGGGATTATTTCCAATATTTCCAACAAGATATCCTCCTATTTCTCCGGCATAAAGTACAATAGGTATAATATAAAAGTAGACATTATGAAATTTAATTTAAAAAACTTGAAGAATTAAAATGGCTGAAGTTGGATATTTTACAAGGTAGAAGAGAAAGAAAAACATTCACAAAATCGTCTATGAAATAAAAAAGGGAGCGAAAGGAAGAAGGAATATTGGAGGAAAAATACAGCAAAGAAGAGGAAATTAAATTATCAAGTGGTCCTTAGAAAACCCTATTAATCGAAAGAAACGAAGAAAGGTTGATTCACATACAATGTAAATGCAAAATATAGTCAAAGAAAGGATATATTTCGATACCTTAAACTTTGATATTTTGCAGAGATTAAATATAAATATTGTCTTTTCTTCTGCATATTAAATTGAAAGAATATTTCATTTTTGTACGAGTTCATATATCAATACTTGAATGAGCTAAGTATTATCAGCATTAAACCTTAAAAAATCCATAACTTTAAAAACCATTTATGAAGGAACCAACCGGTCCACTGCTGATTGAATGGATTATTCCCTCATTTACTCATTCCTCAGACAAGAGAAACCAATGAAAAGTTACTCATATCTATTAATATAATGAAAAAAAATATTTAACCATAAATTTAATAATTTAAAAATTGTAAATTATGTTCAGTAAAAAGTGCACTGTTGAGCCAAGGAATCTATGGAAAATATTTAAATATGAATTAAATATTTATTGAATTATTAAAAAAACACTACGTTTTACCAATGCCCTTCGGCATTCTGCAAATTATTTTTAGCCGAAAACATGATTATTGCTTGTCCCAGTCACGACACAAGATATGAAAGCAAAAATATTCAAGAAATTCTATTGTCTGTATTCCACATCTTGAAAAAGACCGCGGGTTGTTCAAATAAATGAACTACACCCCTTGTCCCAATATGTCACCCAAGTGTTTTGGCATTAGGTGGTTTGGCAGAAGAAACTCTCGGATACTGATGAGGAAAATTCTTAAAAATTAAGTTATAATGCTTAAAAGCTGCCTATCACGCAGTAGAAGGTTTTGAATAATACCTCCAAAATATGGAATGCTTTTGTTGTGGAAAACATCCTTAAAAATCCACAGCGGTTCTCCTAATTCCTAAGTGTTATTTTCCTGAACTTAATTTAAAATGTCATATTTCGGATTTCACTCTCTTGTGTCCACATTCAAAACATTCTGCTTCATGCAGCAAATCTGTCTCCTTCTTTCTTTAAATGTATTCCACTAAGGTCTTCCCTTTTCAAATTATGGGTTGTCGAAAAGTTAATTTCTCATCTTTTTTTGCGGTGAGGTCGTGATAGAAGGCTCTCTGTTCCCATGTTAATTTTTGCTCCGTTCAATCCGATGGATTCTTGTTTGGAGCTTTTTTCAGCGCCCCTTTTTACTTCGTACACTTTATAGCGCGATAAAATCAATTTAGAATGAACCTAAAATTGACCGTCGCTAAAGCAAAACTTTAGGTACTCTTGATATAATAATTAAAAATACCAATCTTATTCATTTCCCCATAATTTCACCAAAACATCGAATTCCATCAACAAGAAACTTACATGTTACGCTAAATCTAAATAATTAATGACAATGAGGAATTTTTGAACGAGGCATGTTTTTCTTTTGATGCAGATTTGATGCATACTGAGATGTCTCTATAACACCGCTTGAGAAAGAAAGGGAAGACCTTTGGTAAAAGAAAAAACGGGAATTTATCGTATTTCTTTCGAGAACAGAAGAAAGCATGTTGGGGATACTTCTTGAAGGTTTTTTTTTCAAAATGTGTGCTTCCTAAGGGAATGCTGGTGCAGTTTGGGATTGTAACGTATAATAATGGGTATGTATCCTAGTAATTAAGTTCTTAGTGAAAGTAAGTTTATTTAATTGAATCTGGAATAGATTTTAAAAATTAAAATCGATAGAAAAATGTTGAGTTTTTACATAAAAGAAACACAAGTTAATATAATGCTTGAATGCGAAGTTTCTTATGTATTTCAATTGACCAGATATATTGGTGTTACTTTTAAAATTATCAAGAATCATAGATAATTAATTTCTGGATTAAGGGAGCAATAGAAAAACATAGAGACAGTTCATCAATGCACCGCCAATCTTTTCCAATTTCTTAGACAAAAGTGGATTAAACACTTATTACAATCTTTTTTTAACTAAATATCATTCCTCTACTTTCAAGCATTATACGATATAAAAATCTCTTATTAGAGTAATCTGTTTCGATATTTTATATCTATCCTTCGTTCCTATTCGTCATACTGTGTAATAAATCAGGAGTCCCGCGTCTTGCATTAAAGCATATATCGGACAATCCAAAGACAACATTGCATTAGATTCAAGGATTCTTTTGCAGGCTTTACATATTAAATCAGCAATTAAAATACCTAGTCTTTAACTATACCTCGATTCTATATAGCTGCCACCATTTCAAAAGGTTTCTCCGTCAATCTGGGTTAAATAAATCAATACGAGCTGAATATTATAGTTAAATTGACCACCAACTGAAAGAAGAAGAAGAACATCCTCTAAAAAGTCAACACTAACTTTAGTTTCAAACACTACGAAACGTACCTGGTAATATAAAAGAAAAGACATCCTGATTACGAAAATCCAGAATTTATGGAGCGAATTGCAACGATTTGCACACACAAATTGGACAAACAACACGCAATGCTAATGAAAGGTTAATGGAAAACTATAGCACACTTTAAAAACAGCCATCACATAACAAATTTACGAAACTTCCGACCTTATTACACTTAATGAGTTATTCCAAAATAAAAAACATCCAACTTTTCAACTCAACTCCCAGTCTTGCCTTCCCCCACCCCATGAAACCGATCCTCCCACTTCACCAAGGACAGTACTTCTTTTCGGTCGTCTTTCTCGTTGTGACATTCTCACTACCGTTTATGGTCACCTAGTTAACCGAAGTGTCGATTATATATCATAGATAATTTACCGATTAAGGTTTTGGTGATCACAAGCTACCAACAATTCTCTTTTTATTCCCAACAAAACACAACCCAATATCTATCTCTACAATAAATCCCTCTTAAGCCCCATATTCTATCTCCTTTCATTCCATCCAACCTCCCTATCCTATTCCACCTCTTCCTCGCTTGCCTAACATTCTCTCCTCTATCACAGTCTTAAACATACCACTGCAGATGCCTTTTCATCCATCTTTCCTGTCTCCTAATGGTTTTTCCCATCAATTTCCGTCACCACCGCATCTAACACTTGCTATTTTATTTTCCTTTCTGCCCACTTCACCTTTTCTTTCCTTCTCCATAACCACATTTTAAAAGCCTTCAATCTACGCCTATCATCCTGCTTCAATGATCATGTTTCTTGCCCTACATAACTACTCTCTGTATCAAAATTTTAACCATCCTTCTCCTAATATCCTTAGTCAACGTCCATATGATCAATTCTCTCCCTTTTGTGAAAGCTTCTTTGCCTAACGTAATTCTTCTCCTTATGTTCCTACTACTTTGACCATTTTTGTCCAAAACACTTTCGAGATACGTAAACTGTTCCACCTGCTCTATTTTTGTCCTCCTATCTCTTTCTTAGCTTTTCTTTTCCAGGAAAAAAGCATAACCTTTGTTTTATTTAAATATCTTCTCATACCATAGCTATCGCACTGAACTTCCAATTCACTCATCAATGCTTGCAATTCTTTGGATGACTGACAAATTAGAGATTGGTCATCGACACACCTAACCGATTTTACGAATTCCCCTCCTACTTTCATTCCTACCTCACGTTCTTCTCATGCCTCTTTAATCCTATACGTTGAACAGCACCGGTGACATTGGGCAACCCTGCCTTACACCTCTTCCTAACACTGCCCATCCGGACTCTCCGTTCCCCACTCGCAGCTGAGCAGTCTGAGACATGTACAGGTTGCGGATCAGTCTCCTGTCCCTCCAATCCATTCCTATTTTCTGCAATACACGCATTAATTTTCCCAATTCACTCAGTAATGCTGGTAATCCTTTGGTGACTGAAAAATTAGAGATTGGTTATCAGCAAACCTAACCGATATTACGAATATCGGTTAGGTTTGCTGTTGAACCCCTCTCCGACTTTCATTCCTACCTCCAGTTCTTCCCATGCCTTGTTAACGTATACGTTGTACAGCACCCGTGATAATAGGCAACCCTACATCTCTCTTTACATCTACCCTCTTTACATCTCAACCCTACATCTCTATTACACCTCTTCCTAACACTGCCCGTACGGAATCTCTGCTGCCCACTCGCACCAGAGCAGTCTGAAACATGTTCAGGTTGCGAATTAGTCACCTATTCCTCCGATCTACTCCTATCTTCTACATTATATTTATTAGCCATTCCAATTAAATATATCAAACGCTTTTTCATAGTCTACGAAACAGGCAAATACCTCCTGGTTGTATTCTATACTCCTCTCGATTAGTGATCTCATCACTGCAAAGGCATCACGCGTACCTCTTCCCTTCCTAAACCCAAACTGATCATCACCTAAGTAATCATTTATCCTGCTCTCCATCCTTTTCTTTATGGTCCCGAGAACTACTAGCTGCGTGGGAAACCAGACCTCTTGTTCTGTTTTTCTCACATTATGTAGCCTTTACCTCTTATGGAACACGAACTAATGCTAATCTAGTCTTCCGGCCAATTTCTTCTCTAATGTATAAATACTACGAATTAGGAATCATCAACTGTCAACTCATGACAACCAACACGGCGAGAACCCGGAAGATGGAGAGATCTAGGAATCATAAAGTTTAAAAAGGATGAATTTGACTACAGGATAGAGACCTTACACATTTGCAGCTAATAGTTCACACCCTTCTCGTTTCATTATCCCCCCCAGTTGAATGAAATTAGCAAAGTGCAAACAGATTCAAAATCTATAATATCACCGCTTACAAAATCTTCTCACAGAAATGCAAGAAACTATTTGCATAAATATTCATGCAAATATTTCCAATATTTGCATACATTTGAAATCTGGATAAACCTAAAATCCGAAACCTGAAAATATGACGGTGTGACGAAACCTATGGTGTAGTAAAACTGATTTATTTGAAGATTCAAGTGTCTTCTGCCATCATCCGGTGGTCTCTTTGTATCTCCAGCAATTGTTTTGTGTTCATCAATTGTCCGCCATATCTCCAATTTTCATATTTTTTTAAACTCGTGTATCACTAAAACATATTTTATTCATTTTAGGTGGCAAAAAATGTTAAAATACTATAGCATTTCATCAACAGCTTCCATAGTAATTGTATTTTTTACTATGGTAACTTAGCTCTGATAAGTACTTGAAGTATAAATTAA
The DNA here is from genome assembly GCA_037158775.1 of Hetaerina titia. Classification (NCBI taxonomy): domain Eukaryota; kingdom Metazoa; phylum Arthropoda; class Insecta; order Odonata; family Calopterygidae; genus Hetaerina; species Hetaerina titia. Next base: position 87,415,922 of record CM073775.1, on the reverse strand, counting down.
AATCAAATACACATTTTCTAACATTGATAAAACTTTTAAGTGGTTAAAAAATACCAGAAAAGCTTGAATTAATTATTTTTCGAACTTTAAAAGCATGTGCCCCACTTGTATGGAAATATTAACAATGCTGCACTTTTGCTCATTTTGATCATTCATTTTTATGCATAATGACGCGTTTCATATTCCATTACGTGAAATTTAATTTATAATGCTCGATTTCATCAGATACATATACGTAACCGTTCCTCATCTTATCAAGAAAACTCGAGGGATATGTAATAGTACATAATAATTTGAAATACACAAAGGTAATATACGAGTCCTGCTAAATGAGAAATCAACTGCCTTCATTCGCATAATTTACCATGCATGCATTTTTTATTTAAATAATATATTGTTAGCTAAATATGAAATATTCTGTGGCATAAGTTTCGTTGATTTGATTATAGCAGTCCTCCTGCAGAAGTCATGGAAATGGAAAGTATGAGCAGTTCGTCTATGTCTGCTTCTCATGATGTAAAACACTTTCCAGGAATTATTTACATAAAAAATAAAACAATTCTACATTTATTGGTTTGGACTAAATATATATGGAGACAAACAGACTCCACATAGAGCTTTGCGAGATAATTGCGAATTTCGTAGTGACTGGAGTTCACCCTTCTTTGAAATGGCCTCCGTTCTTTAAAAATTATGTTTCTTCCCACTTGTATTTTGAAAATAACAAGCTTCCTTAAGTATAGGATTACATTGGCCTTAGATTTTCTCAAGCAATAGTAAAAATTGAAATGCAGCATCCCGGGTTATCTCCATTACTGCCTCAGAGGAATTGAACGTGGAGTATAGTCAGACTTGCACCTTCAAATCCTCCATCAACACTTAGATAACAATAAATCACAAAATAAAAATCTGAAACAAGTTATTAAAATCAAGTTTTTTTTACGTTTAAATGGAACACACGATTGATTAGCGCTCATATTATGAAAAATAATGTTTTTTCTCTCTGGTATTAACGATTCAAAGATTGAATAACGGAAATTCTCCAAGTTTACTTGGAACTCTACATTAATTTCTTTAGCTGACATCCAATTTGCAATTTTTCATTAGCTTTAAATCTTTTCAAAATGTATATCAACTCTTCCAATTCTTCCGCTGTGGTTTTCGGTTGACAATTTTAACTCAGAATTGCTTTCCTTTCTTTTAATGCCTGATATAGGCTTTTACTTTCTGTTTGATGTCCTATTCTTCAAAAAAGTTCATTACGACTTGTTCCTTATTTTAGTATCAAACTATTTACCATCAGTATTTTTTTCCACACGAACATTTTTCTTCTCCTCTCTAATTACTCCTAATATCTCTCACTTGCTATTGTTCACCGTGGGCACTGACTAAACAGAAAAATCTCTTCCACTGTGGAAGTCTCATATTCCTAGTATTTTTAACTCGCCTTCATTATATACATATATATAGTATGCTGAAGAAAGGCCTTCCTTAGTGTTTATTTTAAATCTTCTTGACTTTGAAGATCAAATATTTCCTTCGTTTTATTCATGTGTATCTTGAGTTTGTAATTTTACTTTCCTTCTCAATACGGGTTTGAATCCATGTAAGGTTTTCCTCTCTCTCCGTATTCGTATTCTTTCTCCGGGCATGAATTTATAGGAGTAAAAATAAAAACTTTTTAGGGAGTTAAACTTTGGTAAGACAGTAGAGCACGTTAAGCCATTACTCCACATCAGCAGCCAAATTTGAAATGGCCAGAGAGACTTGCGAGGTCGAGACGAAACTTTCGCAGCCCTTAGAAGGCGGCATCAGGTTCGTGACATGGCCGACGACGGCGATCAACGACAGAGCAACATCGGAGCGAATTCGAGGGCACGAAGGATACGGGTAAGGAGTCTTCTGGGGAAGAATTTAAGGGTCAGGGAGGAGGTGGGGCGGCAGAGCGACCACGAATGGACATGAAGATATGCGAAGCAGAGTGAGGATTGGGTTGGTAGGCTGGAGAGTCTGGCCAGAAGAAATGAGATTCATGAACGGGAGAGTGATTCGGACAGCGTATCAATGAGAAGAAAAGCAGGCGAGAGAAACGACTACCCCCCTCCGGATAGGAGGAAGAATAGCTAAGGAGTGCGTCTTGGGACGAAGAGAGAAGTTGCCAGAGCTTGGGGATAAAGGCGTGAGGAGTTTAAAGGGAGGGAGAAAAGCGCGAATTTCGACGATGGGATCTTCTGGGAGGTCTCACACGTACTAAAGGAGTAACGGAGGTGAGGTTCTGGGGGTGAGTTGGCAGAGGTTAGAGGGTACACTAGGGTGGGCGTCCGGAGAGTGGGCGAGGGGAGGAAATGGGGGGTATGGTACGAGGGCAAGGAGGAAGGGGGGAAAGCAGCAAGAGGAGTCGGAACAAGAGGGAAGGGGAGAATGGAGGATGCAGGAAGCAGTTGTCTGCCTGAAATATGATGCCATTGGAATTTCATTACTCGGGAAGGTCTGAAATTTATCGACGTTGTGGGAGGGAGGAAGGAGACGACGAGAGTAGGAAGGTAGCAAGGGTTAGGGGGTGGTTTCCAGGGGTAGGCGTCCGTAGATGGGAGTTGTGGGGGTAGGTTGGCGGAGACGTGTTAAGGAGTTGGAGGTTTAGACGGGGGATGGTGGGAGAGAGAAGGGTTATTCATTAAAACCTTCCTTGGAGGTCAGGTCGTCTTAAGACTCTACAAAGACCTGCATCTCATAGAGTATGCGCGCTGCCAGGTACCTGGAGTTTTACAGGAAGAGCGAGATTGCTCTTTTTTTAAATAAAGTACAGAAGATGTGGGAATCAGACAGAAAAATGACAATCTAGCAATAAAGGGGAATCCTCTCAATTGAGGAACGCCGGACCGAAAAGAATCATCTTATGGTGTACTTCACCGTAGTTCCAGCTTCCAATGCTTCCGTATACTGGGTACTTTGGTAACGTACCCTAACAAACACTTAGCATTTAAGTATATCAGATGACTTTCATCGAATAAAATGAATCCCTCGGGGAAATGAAAAACGAACAATTTTTTATTACGATTACTTCTTTTGTCCTCAGTTGTGGGGGTATGGGATTCATCCAATTAAAGTAGAAGTAAAACCAATGACGACAATAAAACATACTAAAATTTGGGTGATAAAGCTAAGTGTCATCGCAGGGCAGCCAAAATAATGAAAGAGTCGCGAGGTGATTGCACCTGGCCCAAAAGGCGATGTTTAAGGTGGAATAATGGGTTCGCTGCAGAAAGGGTGTAAATGTCTCGCGAGGGGCGTCGGAGACAGGTACCCGTTTAATTTGGTTTGGATTGCGTGGAGCAATGATGGGTGGCTCCCTTCGAATAAAAGTCCGCTTGAGTTTGCGCATCAAGGTGTGCGGGAATTTAATACTTCGGGGAAACTGGCGAATAAATAACAGTTGGAATGAATTCAAGGACGGATACCAGCGTAAGAATTTCTCCAAGACAGTTTTCTCCGATGTAATTAGTACCATCATTTTGAAAGGTCGTAAATCCAAACAAGATAAATTTAGCGTACATTTTGGTCAAATGGTCGGAGAAAATCATAGCACAAACAATATTCGTCAGACAATTTCCTAATTTCGGACTGGGAGTTAGCGTCAGAAAATAATTCAAACACAAAAAGAAACGATAAGGAAAAGAAATTATATTGATCATGAGTTTTATCAAAATATTCTTGTAATTATTCAAAAGAAAGCTGATATTTCAATTGCTAATGATTATCAACGGTCCTAAATCAGTGGAAAAAACGGAATCCCATGAATAACCACAACAAAACTAAATAATTTTTAATAAGAGGGCAAAAAAGTGAAATTCATGAAAGTACGTACATTAAAATTTTAAAGTATCCCCCTGTCTTTTTAGTAGGCAACAGTGCAAGCCATAGTTTGATTTGTGTCTCACAGTTAGTAGAAGGATGCCATAAAGAACAATATGGTGCAACTATATTGTAAACATGGTATCTGCATTTTCAACATGGACTACAATATGGACTACATGAAAATAATACTCTCATTTACGTATTTGTTTAGTCATAGTAGTAATTAAATTTGTTGATTCTTGTCTGTCACTTCAACATGTTTGCATGTGAACTAGACAGTTACTAAGACACTCCCCTTGACCATACCAGGGGCACCAAGTATTGACATCACTGATCTTTGTTGCTGTGAAAACCCCGATATTTCTAAACTTATCGTGAAATTTAAAAGTGCTGGAATATTTCTATTGCACAACATCGAGAGTACGAGTAAATATGAAAATAACAACACTAAGAATCATTTGTGCTCAAGAAATGACGAGGTGAAAAATAGATAATTTTTAATCTTCATATATGACTCTCCCGAGTAATGATATAAATAAAAAAATATATATATATATATATATATATTTATAAAAGTGTGTATATATATATATATATATATATATATGTATGTATGTATGTATTCATATTCCACATACGGTAAAATCCCTTGAAAAAATGAATATTTTTCTGAAATGGAATAATAATGTCATCCTTTTTGAATAAAAATTTAATCCATACTTAATTTATGCTTTCTGTTCTATCGGTCATTCAAGGACAGTCAAAAGTAAATTTTTACGCACTTAATACGAAAATAACATCAACGAAGGAGACTAAGACACCTAATTAATTAATGATAATTTTACTTAAAAATAACAAAGACATTTTGATTAGATTAAAATTGTATCCGGCTCATCAGCCAGCAATATTCAGTGAGGAATTGTCTCGTTAAGGGTAAAATATCAGTCTATTGAAACATTCCTTGAAAAATATACAACATGGCCTCTTTCTTCAGGAACGCTTCCATGCATATTTAATAAAGAGCGAATTTTTTTAGGTTTTCTACCCTCAATGAAGGCCAGAAAAACTTTTCGAGATAATGGGCTCTACAATTAATAATTAATCGGAGATAATTTTATGGAAATTTAATATCGTTCGAATATTAATTGGAATAAATTGTTCACGCATGGAAATTTAGTAATTAAAATGTTAGGGGATCAGATTTAAAGGAAAAAATAATTTCCTATGCGATATTGTAGTTTACGTTATTAAACTGCCAACAAAATTTTTAAATGAATGTAATTTGTATAGTTAGTTCATTGGTAAAAACATGATCATGTTTACCAATCGTTATTAGATTACGCGTAGACTCTTATGTTACTCTGTAGAAGTTGAGGGGAACCAGTATTAGTGGAAGCTAACCAGTAGACAGAGAGCAGGTGCACAGACGTTGCTGATCCCTTAGAAACAGCTCAAAATCAGGCTAAATCTGACGGATCGTGTTTAATGCCTCACTTTACCGCAGAAACTGCGCACGGGGTTGCTTTGCTTTCATTGCAAACAGTAAATCAGGTAAACTTCGCCCACTCAGAGATTTTAGTTTGTCTTTCTTCTGCGAAAGAGTGACAGGTATTGGAGGGGGTATATGGGTCATTGGTGACTCATCCTACGGCAATAGCCCAAACCAGGTGCAGATGAGGTTGTAACATCGTAACTTAACGAAACAACGCCTCGGAGCAAGGTATCACCGTGAATAAACTTAAAAGTTGAAATATAACTTCACACATTATATGAGTCTCGTGAAGACTAACAGCAAGAAGAAATCATGCCAAATTATGGTATATTTCAAGATTTGTTTAAAAATTCTTTTAATCGTAATTATTTTTCGATTATTCAACACTTATATCGGTATGTTTAGAAACTTTACACAAGTAATACATTATTAATCATATAATGTTCCTAGTAATCAAGCATTTAAAGTCACATTGACATTTCCCACTAATATAAATAGTTTCAGCTACATGCATTCCTTATTAACCCCATTCATGTTTAACTTTCTGCATAAGGACCACCTTTATTGATTCATTGGTTAAATTTATAGTTGAGAATTGTAGCAACTACCCGTAGAGGTTTTGAAACTGGGATTAGTTTGATAAGGGACGGCCTAGGTAATCGCGTGGTAAGCTCTGCGACGAGTCTGATCCACAAATAAGATTATGAGGTCAGGAAGGACTATGCTGCCTGAGTTTTGGAGGACATTTGGCACCCAGGAAATGGCGTAGCTGGAGATTAGCTCGGGGCTGTATAGAAGCTTCATACTAGCTTGATCCCGGAACCTCAGAGTTAGCAGTCGAACTTAACACTGAATGATGAATGATTTTCAAATATTGTAACAACTCATTTTAATAGAGAATTTTGGTAACAGAATTCAGCATATCGTTGTAATCCTAAATCATAGAATTTATCACTGCGTTCAGGTTTATTCTATTTTAAATAGTTACAATTTGATAAGAAACTGACCCAATTATAATATTTTTAGGTCTTTTATTTCCAAATTCTAACTTTTGGAAAAATCAAGAAAATCTATTTAAATAATTCTTGATAACATATATTATCATTTCATTGATAGGAAAAAATTAAAATAAATTAAAACAGTTGGTTATTAGGAAAATTATTTTTCAGTAACATTAGTACACTTAGGACATAAAAAGATACTAAAGGAAACATTTACTAAAAATCTATAAATACAACATTTAATTCGAAATAATTGCACTTTCCTGTTACGAGATATGCCAAGAAAAAGAGAAGGGATATCTATTGAGACTGTGCACTCAACTTAGATTTGGAATGGAATATAGTTTTCGTTATTGACCAGGGCAAAGGCCTATAGGGACTGAAGCAAACATATTTTAAAATTATAATAAATACGATTTCCTACTTTTCGTACCCCCATGAGGTGATATTAACTTTAGGATATTATCCTTAAGAACTAAAATGATAAATAATTTTTGAAATACTGTAATTGATAGGGGAAAAAAGCATTATGTGGCTTGAAATGTTTTTTTAATTGCCCAAATGGACGAAAATTCTATTGTTAGCATAGAGTGCACACCTGAAACTTTAGTGTAAACTATGTATATACAGTAGGAAACCCTTTTACTATCTCCACTTTGCAATTTTTTTAGGTAAAATGACCGAAAAAAACGAGAAAAATGAAATTCACTGCATTTATTTTCAACCTATTACCCAATAGATACTCATTTCGGAACCATATTCGGTTTTTCGGATATGTTTTAAAGGGTTAAAATGTAACAAAAGTCTAATGAAAATTTTATGATGCAATCAACCACGAACAACAAAAAATATCAACTCATATAAAGGGTAAAGTAATTGGTGCGGAAAAATACGTTTTGCTCCTCTGCCAGGCACACTACCAAAAGGACTACCCTGATCACGGTGATAAAATTAGTAAAAAATATCGAGGTTAAGCACAATATTTTCCTTGCTGCTTTACTTTAGCACGAAGGTGAACTCGGGTTGTTGCTAATGAGGCAACTGGTAAGATGATGAATAATTATCTTTTCATTTCATTCCCTAATTAAAACTAAACGGTTATTCCATTAGGATGTGCATAAATACATTTAATTAAGTCTACCGGACAACAAATATTCGCAAACCCATAATTATCATGTTTTGGATTTGGACATGCTAAGAGCCGATTGACATTTTAACCAATTACACATTTTTATTTTCGAAACTACAATTAATGTTCCAACACCTATTCCTGATAGGAAAGACTGATCCTCCACTGAATCTTGAAGGAAGGTATATCGGAAAGAATATTGGAGGGGAACTGTGGGAGAAAGTCCCAAGTTTATTTTATTAATTGGTTACGCCATTCCGCAATTATGTTCTCAAAATACGAATATTTAGAAATAAAAAAGCAAGTGTTTGTTCAAAATTAAAAAAAAGGAAATAAATATAATCTTTGTATCAGTTGAGTGACTGGAATAATTGGAATAATTTTTTATAAGCGAAGTTTATTTACGAAAAACAATTTAGTAAGTAATACAATTTCACTCTCCGCAATTTTGTTCCTTCATTAGGTTAATATGGGGACAAAATTTTTAACTAACACTAATATTGGGATGGTTAAATTTAAAATTACTGCTATATAGTGAAAAAGAAATGTATAATGGATAATTAAGGTAATCTAATAAGTCGCTCTTGTACTAGATAGAAGATGAAAGTATTTTTAGATAATTATATTTGAATTCACTATTATTCCAATTTTTTAAGGTATGTAATGGAGCTACAAAGAGTAGACATACAAATGGAGAACAGAAGAGGCCCTTCTCTAGGGGACGCCCGAAATTACAACTTTCCGTTGAGCACAATCCAACGATGACTACTATTTCTTTGGGATTTGACAAGAAGTCTCTAATCCAATTAATAATTTTCTCATTTATTCTATAGCATCTAAGTGTGTGTAACAATTTATTGTGAGGTACTTTATCAAAGGCTTTTTCTGAAATCTAGGAATACTGCATCGATTTGTATGTTGATTTCTCCCGATCTAAGTATATCGTGATTGAAAAGAACTAATTGTGTTTCGCAAGATCTGCTCTTCCTAAACCCGTGCCGGCTGTGGCTTAGTATTTTCCTACTATCAAAAAACCTCATTATGTTACTGACAATAATATGTTCTAATGTTTTACAAGAGATCGATGCCAAAGAAATGGGTCGGCAATTGGTTGGTTTATCCAAATACCCGCCTTTATAAATGGGAGTAAAATGGACTATTTTCCAGTCGCAAGGACTGAGCCATCTTCTATTGATTTTAGGAAAACAAATTCTAAAAACGGAGCAATGTCTTTGGCTAATTCCTTTAATATTCTAGCAGGTATTTCTTCCGGACCAGGTGATCTGTTTGCTTTGATACTGCGTAGCAGATGTTCTATTCCCTTCTTGGTCAGTGTTATATCTCTCATGTATTATTATTATTATTAAAATTTACATGTGCAAATAGACAAATGTCAGGTGGCACACAAGTCCCAAGTGTTAAAATAAACTTGCCTTGGAAAAATAACATGGTTTCTGAAATACAATCAACATCACAAAAGATAATAAATAAAATAAGTCTGAAAAAAGAAAAAAAATACACTTTAAGGAAATTTCCAAACACCAATCTGTAGTACATAAAAAAAATCCCCATTTCATTAACATTTGTTTCCCAATCAACAAGAAAAAATTTTTTTTTTTGCTCCCCGGGTGGGTGTGAAAGATCGTTTAATGCGTTTGTGTCTTTATTGTAGACGCTCTGGAAAAACGTGTTTATAATGTTTGCTTTTTTCACGCTGTCTGGAGTAATTTCTCCGTTTTTCGTCTTCAAATAATGTACACTTAGACGCTTACCCTGTATTTCACTAACATAGGACCAGAATGACTTTGGATTTTCCTCATTATATTCGCTTAGCATTTTAGATTTAAAAGTGCGTAGAGCTGTGCGCATAATACTTTTTGTTTTACTACGAAATTATTTAAGTTTCTGTTTTGATGTATTCACATGAACGATATCGTCACTTTTTACACTCTTTTTAAAATTTGACTATAGCCTTCTTTGCCTTCTGAATGCCGATCTCACTTCCACGTTGTACCATCTAGGTTCCCTATTGACGCATTTAAGTTTGGATGAGATGCACGTCTTCATTCCTTAGCGTAAAATATTTACGAAATATTTCCAGCTGTTCTCTGAATCGGTTGTCAGTGTTTTTGTCATGTATTCTGGCAATTATTTTTTTTAATATTCTCGTAGTCTGTTAAAATTTGCCTTGTTGAATAGGTATATTTTAGACATACTATATTATAGGTTGATAGGTATATTTTATGCTTTTATTTGTTAATTTTCACGAACTTAGTTTTTAACTCTACAAAAATAGCTTTATGGTCACTGATTCCGTCCATTATTTCAATGTCTGTTACGATTTCGGGCGTATAAATCACGAAGATATCAAGGATGCTGTGGCTCCATGTGGGCGATTTAACAATTTGTTCTAAGGAGTGGTTTTTGAATATATGAAGGAGTTCTTGGCATGAATCTCTGTTTTTGGCAGACTTTCCTACGCAGTATTTGTGCCAGTCAATTGATGGTAGATTTGTGTCACCAGCCATAATAATACTGTTGTTATGTTTGTTACAAAGGGAGGATATTTGGTCGTCGAGCTTGTGTAGAACATCTGTACTAGAATCTGGGGGTCTATAAAATGGGGAAACGAAAGGCGTCTGCCGTTGCGGCCCTTTGTGTTGCACCAAATGCTTTCTATGCTATTCTCGTCGCATTCCTATCTTTGGCTGCTAAGATGTGACTTTACAGCTATGAATACTCTCCCACCCAATTTATTAGATCTGTCCCTTCTGTAAATTCTGAAACCGCTCGGAAAAACTTCATTGTTTGCTATATCTCCCGTGAGCCAACTCTCCGTTCCAACTACTATGTCTGCGCTTGTACTTACAAAGATATGTTCAATATACGATATTTTGTTTCCAATGCTGCGGCAAATAAATGTTACAATTTTAATTTGGCCAATCAATTTTTCTTTTACGGTTTTATGTATGCTCAGAAAACTGTTTCGCGACGATTCGTGGTTAAAAGAGGCAGAAGTACTACATTCGCACGTATTACTATTTATTATGTATTTCGAGGCACCAATTTTGTTAACTTTACGTGGGTTATATGTTTTATTAAAGCAAGTTTTTGTTTGTTCTGTTATTTTTGGGATTTGTGAGGTGTAACCTGATCTGAAGTGACAAAAAGCGCTGGATTCTACTTTATTTATTCCAATATATGACCTGCGCTATTTCCTTCCAACTATGCCAAACCCTAGAAATGTGTTCGTGTAACCTACGCGCTACACACTGTGATGCCACGGCAGTGTAATGGACCCCGAAGCGATTAAGGGGTACCCGACATGATGAGAGGACAGGCCTCAAATCAACATAGTCCACTCCGATTTCCCGACAAAATACCAAAAATCTCTTTTTTAAACCCTTTATTCAGCTCCAAACGAGCCTTCCGCGATCAGTTCGTGGCAAAATACTACAAATACTTAATTTAATTGGGACCTTCAACTCCGCCTCGACCCGTTTTACCTCCGAGTGCATCTCCTTAAAGGAACGCAGGATCTCCTCAGATCCACCTTCTGAGGCGTCGTTTGGTTCCACATGAGCCACAATGCGTAGCTTTGAGCAACCCGTGTTACTGACGGCCGCCTTCACCGCCTGCGTCGCCGGGGTACCCCGCCGCCTGGTACACACCAGGTTGACAAGAATCCAACACCTCCCTCTTGTTGGGCTCTGCGGCGCAGCGGATGCATTATAGGCCGGACGTTAGAACTGCCTAATACGTATAACGATTCCCTCCCTTCCCGAGCGCTGATATCTTACTCTAGGCAGTGCCCTCGGAGTAGGGGTAGGAGCTGTAGGTACGGTGGTTCTGTCATTCTACAGCACCTGGTACCAGTTGGAGACGGGGATGGTCCTCCGTAGAGTCGAATCCTCGCCGCAGCGTTACCTTCCCCTTGCCCCGAGATACAACCCTCCAATCGTCCGACTTACGGACATGAGATATTCCTTGGTTAAGACATGGGGCACGAGATAGGTCTCTAATCGCCCAGCCACGTTTAGCATTCGGACGAATCCGTGCATGCCTATGGGCGTGGCGGGTTTTCGTATTCCCACCGCGAGCACCATCTCTCCTGAGGAGAGCCCTCCCGCCGGCGATCTCCGATCGAAGCTCCCGCACCATCCCCTCTAAAATGACGATACGAACCCTTAGAGTTGCGCAGTCGCCTATCGAGCATGGCAACAGGGGACCTAGGTGAAGCCATCCTAATGAACAACGATGTGCTCAACAAAAGCTAACCTGTATGCACTATGCTAAGATTTTGAAGAGTTGTTAGCTAAATTTAACTAACTCAATATGTTACAATTTGGAATGGAATATGAAGCCTAAGCGGAAAAAACGATTCTTAAATAAGGTCTGCTTTTTAGAGGAAAAAAGATAGTAGGAAAAGGGAAACACTCACCGATAACCAATCAGAGTCGAAGGACAAAAACCACCTCAATTCACTAAGATAAACTACTACTATCACACACTAGAGATAACTAACCACAAACAAAACAAAGACTATACAAACGAAACTATATATACGTTGACCCTACACTACACTTAACTAGATGCAAAAGCACCAAGCGGCAGGCTGGCAGGCAGGTATCCTCTGGTGGGTCAAACCGGTACGTAGGAGCGATTTGAAAGTACGTCTGCTCAAGTAGAGGGCCAGAGAGAGAATGACCACAAAGACAGTGGAGAAGAAGATGGAATAAGTGGCAAGCAACGAATGAAGATTACTTTGAAGGGGACAAAATCAATGCAGACTAAATTTTGGAAAATAAAGTCTTTATTTTCCAAAGCCTCGGTTCGCGTATTTATTGAACAGACTTCCTATGCATGTGTGTGTGTTTTATTAATGTCGTTTTTTCTGAGGAAGATGGAGCTGTTATATATATATATATATATATCGAAATTATTAAGAAATAACAAGTGAGTGTTCTGTTGATGTGTTCATATATTGTTTGTTGCTGTCCAAGATTTTTTCAGCACTTCCGTGATACTTCGACGAGACCATTTATAAATACATATATATGCATATATATTTATAAAAATACATATATATATATTTTATGCATATAAATTTCTAAACCCTATTCCCTTTATTTTGTCATTGACTACTGTTTATAAATGGTGATAAATATGGCGACATTGGCAAATATTTACTCTCAGTGATGCATATAGGAGGTCTTTCCATTCATCCGTTGAGAAAAGAGCACAAAAAACAAAGGAAACTCCGAGGACACCGCAAGAAAAGGAAGGTAGGTACACACAAAGAAGCGTCAATCTTTGCCAGCGCATGTCCGGTTCGCTTAACCCAACACGGAACGCACAAGCGAATGCACAAATATTCCAACCTTCGCTTCCCAGCCTTGTACACAATCAGCGTGGATATCAGAGCAGAATTGTGAGTAAGGTGCTCTATTTCCCGGAATAAAATGACAGAAAGAACAGGAGGCGATAAACTAATGGCTTCTGGTATTCCACAAGGTAGAACACATAAGGGAGATGGTCACAGCTCAAGTCTGGAGTAAACTTGTCTTAATTAAGTGGTGCATCACAGCGTACGAGGAAAAAAAATAATCGCAGGTGAATTCATCTTATAGGGTAGAACATAGCAAAAACAATTTTCTTCATTTTTCACAATTTACTTTTCATGGGCATCAACAGCTTTATACAATCACGCATTAGCGTAGAAATATTTCTGATGCAAATAGCATGTGTGTAAAGTTACAAAGTATTTTATTAAGTATGAGGGCATCCTTAACCTTTTCATATTGATATAAGTGGAAATAATTATTGGAATTAATATATTTTATTATTATTAAAACGAATGATTAGCAGAAACACCAAATAAACAAATCCATGAATATAATTTTTAAATTAAGACAGCAGTCAGCAGTATAGCGTATACATCTAAAGGATATATGTTACGTTCATTTTAATTTTTTGGTTGGAACCTAAATCGGTATCAATGTCAAAACGCCGATTGGACAAAAATGAACACAGTAGCCAGGTAGAAATGCTATCATTAATAAAGTAATTGGTACCGAAATTCGAAGTAGTCAATATCGAGGGATCGAAAGCCAACAAAACTTGGCATGGAATCATACTTATAATTTTAAAGTAAACAATCAAAATTTATGAACATGAAGGTGTCAGTTCAATAATGCTAAAATGTAGCTTACTTGAGGGAGAAAGCATTGGTACCAACGAACTCAAAGGCATAGATGGCTGGACTTCACCTCCTACCAAGTAATACGACAAGTTAAAAAAAAATTATTAACAAAATTTTAAAGGAGCTGTCACATTTCTTATACCACATGCACATTAATAGAGTGAATGCTACCATGGAATAGAACCTTGTTTTAGCCAAGAAGTAGAGTAGCTTTCTCCCGGTTTCATGTCTGGAACCTCCGGAACATCCTCCGAAAGCTTTACCAACTAGACTACCTTCCCGTCAAAGATAAAATAAAGGAGAAGACATTGATGAGCTGGACAGGAAGAGTTAAAGGAAAGAAATATTTGAAGAGCCGAGATTGAACTTACATAGGAGGGAGAGAGGATGGAAATAGGGACGGATCTGATCGCATGGAGAGAGGGGGTAGAGGAAGAGCCAGAGAAATGAGAACGCGGAGGAGTGAGGTGGAATGATAGCAATAGATGGGGCGACGTAGGAAAAGAGAAAGCTGAGAGAGAGAGAGAGAGAAAGAAACGAATCAGATTTGCTTACTCGATCATATTACCAACCCATACGATTTTCTTTGTATCGTCTCAATCCTTTCAATCCGAGCGTAAGGCTCTCTGAAATCATGGCGGGGAGAATGGGGTGGGTCGGAGGCAGTTGAGACGAGGCGGAGGGGGAAGGGAGGTTCGGATGGGGCGGGAGGTGGGGGTGGGGGGTGAGGGAGGTTGACGGGTGGGGGAAAGGGGACACTCCCTGAAAGGCGGAGGAAAGATCCGATCGTCCGCTCCTATAAGCCCCTATATATATGTAGCAGCGTCGACGGCCGCAAGGGGAAACAAATAGGAAATTACTCAACCGTCGTTTCCGATTCGAATGGGAGTGAAATAAATAAAACGGAACGGACAGGAGAAAGAGGCGTAGGGAGGTGGGGAAAGCAAGAGGGAGGGGGTTAGTGGGGGAAAGAAAGGGTGGGCGAGAGAGAAACATCTATTGTTATATGCGAGATAAAGACATTTTTGGTGAGACGGTGAAGAATGGATAAAATGGTGGGGATGTGAGAGTTGGTGTGGAATTGGAGCAGGAGAGAAAGAGAGAGGAGAGTTGAGGAGAGAAATCGAGAGGGTAGACACGTAGAAGAACGGCTTTATTACTGACGACATTGAATCTTCGTCTTTACCTTCACAACTCGTCTCTTCTTCCTCCTGTCTTTTTTCCACCTTCACAATTCCACCGCTGTCGATCGGAAAATTAAATTCTCACGCCTCTATTCCAAATAAATATGTTAGGAGTAATTTGAAACGGTAAGACTAAATTTTATTGAATAAAAGGAATTTTACGCAAATATTTGGAAGTATAAGCAAATGTATGTCTGTCCAGAAGTTCACATGCCCCAGAGAGAAGCAAACAATGCTCGCAAAATGTTCGGTATCAGTGTTTAATCTATTTTTTGTGTTTTGATGGGCATTTTAACGGCATTTGGTAAGTTAGATAAGCAATCAAGTTATGAAGCAACAGGGTAGGGGGTATGATACGTAATTTCTAATTCCTCCATTGAAAAAATAAACTTTTAAAATTGCTGAAATAGACATCGAGCCACAATTCGCATATGGAATCATCTTATTGAGGATACCATCATATTCGAGTTTTATCGCTATTACGATATAATTCTAATAGTAATAATAATCTACCCTGATATTTTGTAAATCTGTAAATTAATGGTGCATAGAATATCACTAAGGATGCATAAATATAAAAGAAAAATATTAGTGACCCGAATGAAAACCGCAGAAACATTCATGGTTTATTCTATGACGATATATCATATGCTTTCAACTTTGCAACTTCTCTTTCAAGTAAAATTACAACAAAAAACACACAATTAGGAATCATAAAATCAATTTAAAATTTCAGTCTTCTGAGTTATGCCCTTAGCCAAAATAGAGATAGAGCAAGACTGAATACAATCTTCATTTACCCGTTCTAGTGCGCAGTTTACATTTATGCTTTGAAACCAGAAGCTATGTGCACTTTTATAAGAGAATAGGACCAACTCCAGACAAGAATACTTAACGTTAGAATTGTAAACGCCGTATTTTCTTTTTTCCACGATTAGACATTAAAAAATTAAATATGGGTATAGTTTTAGGTGGGCCAATAATGTGGATATAGTTTTGTATGTGTTTTGTCCCTTTTTATGGGTGGTGACTTAACATCCCCCACCAGACGCCCTTTAGAGGCTTGCAGGGTATTATGTAGATGTAGTTGAAAACATCGGTTGTAGTTTTATAATTTGAGAAAAATTAAATCAATAATGCATCAAAAGGTCCCTAAATTTATCGACACCAGCTGCGGAATAAACTCCACGTTACCAGTAACGTTATTCATTAACCTCTCGAAATCAATGATCCAAATTCACGTCATAAGAATACCTTAGTCTATCCCATGAATACCTTAGAGCGCCAATTTTTTTGTTTATTTGACCCATTAATCTTGAAACAAAGGATTTAGGCTTGTTTGTGTTTTGCATTGCATGAAAAGCGGCCATTTTCTTCATGTCTCATCCCAGGGTATTTATTCCCTGATAAAAAGTTTTTTGAACTAATTTTCGAAAAATTCCAATTGTTATCCTTCTTTCGGATCACCTCACAATTGTTTCAATTCAACCAAACTGTTATGATTTCTGTATCCTAAGTATTTCTGGGTATGGACTACCAATAATGTATTTTTAAAGTATACTAACATTCTTTCTAGAGGGACAGACTATTTACAATTCATTGTTAACGTCAAAATAGGTTGATGCTACGTCAAAGTATGCTAACAAATCTTCATTTCAGTAGCATATTCCTTATGTTTTTCGTGCTTTCCTTGTACAACTTCATCATTAATAATTATTATTAATCATAAACGAATTGTTTAATTCATTTACGGCAAGCGTAAAACGTTTTATTTCACAAGCCTATTGAGCAGTTTCTTTCTTACGTAACGATGTCCATTCTGAGCAGTCAAATGAGTCTTGGGAACGTGAACCAAGACGGAAGACTGAATAATACATTTTCATTAACAAAACTCGATTATTCTCCTCGATTTTTATTTACAAACTTTATGAAAGTATTGGGGTGGATATAGTTTTCCTGAACAAAATGAGCCCAATAATATTGGGCTCATTTTGTTCAGGCCAATAAGCTCGATTTAGCAAAAATCTCATTGTGGAATATCATAACCGTTCCCTTATGCTCCTTTGTCTCAATTTTTTTTCTATGTAAAGGTATAAAATTTTTAAATATTCGCAAGTATATTTTTAAGTTTTAAATAACGCCAATGCATAAATTATGGTATGCCTTCACAATTATTGCAAGAATTAGCAACGCAACGTCACTGTAACAGAACGGGAATGACCATAAATTACGCCAGATGCAAATGGCGCACGATAGATTTGACAAAGTGTAACAAGAGGGGATTGGGCGTATGAGAAAGTGTGGTGCCATACGAAAAGTTCTCAAATTTAGCAGAGTTCAAAGCAGAGATCTCATTAAAATATAGGAATCACCCATACCCCAGTCAAAAGCAGCCTTCTGCTGTGGTGCAGGCAAAAGTTAGGCGAATGGAACGATCAAATCATCCCAATGGTTTGGCCCAGATTTTACTATTTTTGTTACATAAACCCTTAAATAATGAAATATTTGCAACTTCTGATTAAAAGAAAATAGAGTTCCGGTGAACCGTATGCGACAAGCCAAATATTTACCCCATAAAGAAAAAATAAAACAGCAATAGACACGCCTCGCTGATACAAATTTCAAATGATGTCAGAAACTTTAAAAAGACTATGAGGGTAATATGAAGTGGAAATTTTTCCGGAGCTTTAGGGTAAATTTGAAACTTACAAACAAATTAAAAAAGGAGAAATGAGAGTATGTTGTGAAATGACCAATAATCGCTTCACCTAATATCCTTGTAACTGCGTATATTTCTTCACTATATTGAGCTCCAAGTGTGTGGTTTCGGCGAGTACGTGTCTATAATACATGGAAGAAAGAAGGGAAAGTAAGATACACGTTGTGTCCCCGCCTGCTACTGCAATCACACGTCGAGGCAAACACGCTGCCCCTTCTAACGAAGGACGTGTGTAGTATGAACGAGGGTTGGGAAGTACCACACCCCTGAGAGTGATACACACTTTATTGCAGTACATAAGCTGCGGTATGGTATATTTAAAATACACTTTAGTAGCTTCTTCAGCGATATCTTAAACGCTAGCAAAAAGTTAAGTCCAATTATCCAATCATCAGTGGAGTTTGATAGGAGATATTGATTTGATTAAAAATTAACCCAAAGCAAAAGCAATTGAAACCAAAGCAATGTGAAAGTTTTTTCCTGTTTATTACTTTATTATTAATTATTTTTTCTTTTTATAGAGGCCAAATATGAACATCTGGTGAGGCATAAGTTTTATATCCATCCATTTGCTGTCTAGTAATATATGGTAAATCTTCCCATCACCCGTGACTCTCACAAAAATACATAAACACAGGTTTCTGAGCATTAAGTGGCATATCTATAAAAAAATTCTACGTCTGAATCATAAGGAACTTTTGGCAGTCCTGGATGAATGAAATTTTTTAAGTCTATGATAAAGGAATCGTCTTGAGCTTTCAAATAATTTACTGGAAATATTTATGATCTAGGAAAGCGTTCTTTACTATTATGGAGTTTCAGGACGAAGTACTCATACTCACTCACATACCCCATACTCACTGGACCACGAAATTGCAAATCTCTAATCGCAAAAAACACCAATATACTGACTAAGTAGAGAATTAGGTTATTTTTGAATAACACCTTCACAAAGAGTGGTACCCACAGGTATCTGTTCTCATATAAAATGGTTTTAGACAAAAACGGACGAAAACATATTTGTTAAGAATGAGCATCTGAAATCGTGTGCAGGAATACGCTAGTTTAAATTGAGCACGCTCCCTAACTCCCGTTATTAACGATTCACATTTCCTCCGCCTGTTGTGGTGAATGAGACTCAAAAGTTCAAACCTTCCCTGTCAAAATGGGAAAACGTGTATTCGGTGCAACCAAAATTCGCAATGACTCAGAGGCTATGCAGACGGCGAATTTGGGCAATCTGTTGACGTATTCACTCACCAAGTTTCATTTTTGTGGAAAATACAAATTTTTCACTTCATTCCAGAGAGTACCACCCATTAAAGTTATATATTTGGACACCTAGTAATACTTTTTCTCTGTATCATAAGGGCTTGCTTTTTTCGTCTTATATTATTTCCTTTATCATTTCATCCGATAACTGCCTACTTGCTACTTAATGTGTCTCTCTAAATCTACTCTTACCTAATATTCTTATTTCAAGGATGGCCATTAATACCATTTAAATATTTTCTCCTCCCTTAGTTTTTCCTTTTCTTGCCCTTGTAACACCATCTCATCGCACTTCAAATTTAAAACTTCTGCAAGCACTACGTGATTTGAATAAAGCTATTACTCTACCTTTCAATGATACATATATAATGATAAAATATTTCCTAAGAACTGCAATCTTTTGCTAAATAAATTAAATTAGTTAGCAGGTGCATTAAGAGCATTTGTCTGTTTGACACTTATTTTGGAAAGTCATTTTATATTGGAATAAATTTGTACGTGATTTATAAAATTGGTCCTTATCCTTAGTTTTGAATATAAAATTGTACTGCACCGAACTAAGCAAGTAATTAGAGATAAAAGATAAAAGAATGGAATGAGTTACCTGAGGATATCTTAAAGTCCTTACCTTATTCATTAAATAAATTTAAAACGTGGTGTATGCTCGCCTTAAAAACGTGTGAGTGAGAAATAAAACCGTATGTACTTGTGCTATGAATAATGTGTTAACGGGACGCGAATTTGAACGGTATATGAAATTGAAGATACGTGATTACGGACGAAGTGTGGCGATGGACGGTGCGTAGTATGTACTCGTGTGGTGTACACCTAATCCTTGTGTGATAGTAAAGGAGAGGTCGGTAATCTTAAAAGTGTCATTGAATATACGAGCATTTTGTCTCATATCTGTTTTTCTTGTGTGTGTATGTATGTGCATTGTAAGAGTGACCAGTGATCACACTGGACCGTTGCCACCAGGTAAATTGCCTAATTGCAACGAAGTATGTAAATAAATAAATAAGTAGTATATCATTTAATAAGGCCTTCAATTAACTCGCAATGGACTGGCAACCATGCCATCCGAGTTCCCGCAAGACCCGAATCCGGTGTGGTCCCCTGGTACAATGCCCTTGATTTGGGTTTTGTTACGGTCAATGAATCTCATATCGGACGTTTCGTACGAGTCAGGCTGCAAGGAAGTGTCGTTAACACCCACATCATATAATCATTTTGACTTTGGGCTATCATGATGACCGATGTTCATGCTACACGTTTTACATTTAATGTGGGAAAGTAGGGAGGTATTAAAGCAGCGATATTTGATTTTTTTGGTGAGTTAGCTGAATTTGCATACTACTCGAAACGTTACTTAGGTGAGCAAAAAAGGAAAGGGATATTGAAGACAGTTATCAGAAGAATTGAGAGAGAAGAGAAAGGAATAGAAGCGAATAAAGACCCAACTCAGAAAGCCATCTCGTGTTTTGTCTCGACGAAGGGTGAGAAAATAGTAGTGAGCTATTCGTGACGTCAAGATCAATCAAGCTGGATATTCAACCTACTTTAAAGGTAGGTTTTGGACGGATCCTAACGACTATTTATTTCCAATTGTCGTTGAAAATTCCTATTTCCTTCTTCATTTTTTCGTAGCTTCTTCCTGCCTTCATGCTGTCTCCGGTAAAAATCTCACTTTCATCCCCTCAACCTCTTCCCAATGTTTTCCCTTACATAACGACCTTCAACATATTACTACGTTGCAATATTTGCTTCATTCATTTTATTTTCCCCTTTTTTGGATTTACACCTGTAAGGGCCATCCTATGTAAAATATCAGCGTTTGTTTTCCTCTCTCTCCGAATTATTTTCTCCATTCTTCTCCATGCTAACTTCTCAAAAGCCTCAAATCTACCCTCGTCATTATGCCTCTTAGACTAGATTTCACACCTACTACATAAAGCACTACGCTCCATATTAAAACCTTAACTAATCTTTTCTTCAAATTTTTGCCAAGTGTGTCGGTCATCAATCCTCTTCTCTTACAAATGCCTTTCCCACCAATGCAATTTTTCTCCTACGTCTCAACAACTAAGTTTCTTTTTCTCTAAAATACTGTCTATATGTATGAATTGCTCCACCTGCTCTAGCTTGTTCCTTTCTAATTGAATATTTAACTTAGCATTTCTACTTCTGGAGTATCTAGCTATTATTTTACTGTTGTTATTAACCCTCATTTCATTCCTTTCGCATTCATATGGTTTCTCTAAATCGCTCAATAACAATTTAAAATTCTTACCTGTCTGCCTCTATATTGCTTGATCATCTGAAAACCTTGCTTTATTATCTCGCCATTCACGTTTTTCCTAAATGAAGTCCAACCCTTATTACCATTAGCATTTTCTAAGCATTTATGCCGACGATGAAGTGGTTTACCATGATATAGTATCTGCGATCCTGAGGACATAGCAGCTTTATCAGATGACCTTAATATTATGCAACGCTGGCGCGACACTTGGAAATTAGAATAAAACTTTAAAAAGTGCGTAGTAATAAAGTTTTGGAAAAAGAGCAATTCCCTCCCGAACTCCTTCGCCATCAGGAACACCGAAATGGAATGTGTAGACTCAATTATATACCTAAGTACTAACCATCACTCACGACTTCTCCTGGATGAAACACATGCGGGGAATATGCGGACAAGCTAACAAAAAATTAGTATTTATTAGAAGAGTACTGGGTAAATGTGATGAAAAAGTTAAGAGAAAAAGAGAAATGTTATCTTTCGATAAAGAATAAAGATCTTAAAAGAGAAATGTTATCTTTCGATGGTTCTACTTCATTCAGAATATGCTACAAGTATATAAGATCCTCCCGAAGTTGGATTAATTTCCGGATTAGATCACGTGCAGCTTAGTGGAGCTAAATTTGTAAAACGTTGTCATTGTAAACTTAGTAGCGTACCCAAAATATTAGAGGAATTTAGATAGGAATTACTTTTGGAGCGAAAGTTAAATTACATATTGAAACTCTTGAATAAATTGAAAGGAGATCTCTTTAGCAGTGATGTTGAAAATGCATTATTCCTCCCCTCGTACTACGGTAGGAGAAATAATGTCAATAAAATAAGAGAGGTTAAGTGTAGAACAGATATATTTGATATGTCAATTTTTCACGAACGATAAGGGATCAGAATAGCATTGTCCGACCGTGATAGGGTCATATTCGGGTCAACATTAGTCTGGTGGGTATGCCCTGTCTTGCCACACATTCTAGCGGTGGCTTGCAGGGTACTAAAATAAGAATGTATGTTAAAAATTACCGGCGATAGGGCGCCCTCATTTGTGTCGTGTTATTCACGTAAAATTTAGAATCCCCATTAACATTGCCTACACGATTGAACGCCTAATCAAAATATTTGAAGCACACAAACACATTCAGATTACCTTCAATGTGCCATTGTACTCATGTTCTCATCACCGCAGTGGCACCGCCGTTGTTCTCCCCTTTCTGGAGCCAAACAGATCTTCGTCTACCTAGCTCTTTGTACTATTTTGTAACCTTCTATTGATGGCTGTTGGAACTACCTTCACTGCATTTTGAAATTGATATTATCATCCTAGAAGCCTTAGTCTTTTCTGTTTTACATATGTTTTTGGGTTGAGATCAAAAGGTATAAAAGAAAATCTTCCCTTCAATTTCCGTCCTCATAAATACTGTATATAAGTCCAAAGAATCACTCCCTTCCTTTTATCCCTAAACTCTTCTGAAACTCTACGGGGATATTATTTACTCCTCCTTCCTTGTTCTCCTGGAACTTTCCTAGCACTTTTTATGCTCTTATACGTATCTTTCCAGGGTCTCTGAACCTCTCCTGACTCTATTAACAACTTATCTGATTTAGGTCCTTGTGTAGGTATAGAATTTTTCTGCTAACCTTACCTCTACCTTTCTTAGATAACGCTTCTACTCTGCCTTGTACCTGAAAATTTTCTGTTTTTGTATTCTTCTTTCCACTACATTAGTTTCTCACCAATGTACTGCTCTACGTACATATATATATATATATATATATATATATATATATATATATATATATATATATATATGTGTGTGTGTGTGTGTGTGTGTGTATACTACATCCCTTCCTCTTTCCGTATTTACGTTCTACTATTTTCTCCTTTCATCCATCACCGAATCCATCATCATCCCTCCCTAATATCCCTCTCGTACATCTATCCGATCCCTCACTCCGTCACCCACTGCGTTTAAATCCCATATTAACTATTAGGTGCTAGGTACTTGGAGCGTTCCCAAAAATTTCCTTAAATGGACATAGACTTGTACTTCTTTCCCTTTCGGTGATAACTTATCGGCATATACCCGGGATAATCACTGAATAGGCTGGGTACGCATTTATCTCTGTCAAGGGATATCTATTAATCACCAACTCTAAATTCATCACAGCTCTCCCCAGTTTCTTACGTATTAAGTACTACGTCCACTTCACGTTGTCTTTCTTCCTCCAAGATAAATTACTTGTAACTATTACTCCCGTTGTCAACGCCCCTCTCTCTATCTAACTACGCAAAGATCTTTTATGACCGTCCCCATTCTCTTATAACTTTTCTACATTCCTTGTTCTCATCATCGTCCTTAAATTACATTTATCTTTTCTAGTCGCTATGGTACCCTTTTAGGTCTTCTTTTCCTCTGCTTTCAAATCGATTGAGAAAGAATTTTGTATTTTCTGCTGCCAGGCCCATCACCTTATTTTCCAGGATTAATTTTATCTTATGTTTCCGTTCATATGTATCCTGGGAATTACAGCTGAACTGGTTTCCGTTGCCTTCTTTAATACAGCTTTAAACAATCACTTAAATGGCCAGCGTACTGAGGTCAGACGCCTTTGCGGCCGCCTCACTGAGGATCCAAAGCTGCGCGGACTACCTTTTTTCTGGCTCCTATCCTTTGACTTACGTGGCATGGGTGACCCTATCAGGAGCGATTATTGTTGTTCCCTGCAATATAGCTTTAAGATCATCAGAATGCACAAGGACTTGCACCACGTCTAGGTCACAGTCAATGAGATTAGACGTCATGGTAGCTAAGACTAATTTTGAGAGGTAATTGAGGCCAATATTTTGTGGAATTGCATTATAATTAAAAGGAAGAAACAAAAAATGTCAATTAAAAATTCTATTCTGTGGGAAACCCTAAGTCGTATTTGTTACTTTCTTTTCATAGGTAAAACTAATTGAGCATAGCCAGGACTAAATGGTATAGAGACCGTTATGTTTAAAATATTCCCTGCACAATTCTTTGCAGAGTTTGATCTCTAGTTTTCTACATTTACATTGTATAGTACCATAAATTCCACCACAAAGGCGTGTGATAGGAGGCAAAAAACACTCACATGAGTTTAATGGCAAGTACCAATA